>UXSR01005262.1:1122-25562 GCA_900604375.1 Mesocestoides corti | reverse complement strand
ACGATTCCCCAAGATTGGTTTCTGATGCTATTTACATTAATTCACTAACATGTGTTTTGTTATGCTTTTTATCAAGTCAAGGTCAGCCTTAACTTGAATTAGTTTCGTTTTCACTTTCGATACTTGACTTCTCTGCACGTGGCTGACGAGCTCTGGTCTTGTTCTTGTATTAGCCTGGGAAGGTCGGTTCTAGCTTCAGCAAGGGATCTGGTACCGTTATTTGAGTGGTCTTCTCTTTTTGTTACGGGCAAACGTAACAGTGTCCACCCACACTCAGTCTGCTGCTCGATCTTGAATGACGGGTGATACCACGAGGTCTACGATTTCAATACACGATATAATTAGCCTATTTTAAAATTCAGAAGCCTTCAGATTTTCTGAAATACTAGATCAACTGCTTTCGCGTAGACAATTGGACATGAGTATATTTCAAAACTTATTGCGATTTAAAAATGTGAATGTTACAAGAAGACACTTTATGTGGGGGTTGAGTTTTCATTTGACAATGTTTTATGAAAGTTCTTTTTTTTTCAGAAAAAGCAAAGAGCTGGCAGGTAGTAGAAGGTGTATAGGTGTGGCTAATCAGTCGTCAATTTCGAGAATACACAACGTCACAAAAAAAATTTCTACTGTCAGCATAAACAATTGACAGGATCCAGGCTTGGGCCTTGGCAATAAACTTAACCTGAACGATACTGCAGGGTTGAAAAACACCCCAAAACATCTAAATAATGTTTAGCTGTATTCATGAAGGCATTTCAAGGTCGTGATTTCAATTCACGATAGACTGACTTGCAAGTAGGAATGATTTACGGCTTCTACTGTCATCCAGAATACCAACTGAGCCTAATTTTTGTTAAATTTATACCTCAATGCTTAACATTTACAATAAAAAATCATTTTATGAGCACATATCGCACATTACTAATTAACTGAATTAATTTAATCAACTCCACGAAACCCTAAAGAGTGATTTTGTGCTTATCCACTGGATATATGTCGCAAATTTGGCTCTCCGGTGACCTTAATTTTCCCTAAATGTTTGCATAAATTAATGCTAATAGATTTTACTTATGCAGTGCCTTGAGACAAAAAAGATTTGCAAATTTTTCCGTTAGTGGACATGGCGGAATTTTATTGCATGAAGCAAAACGCCGTAGGCACATGCTAAGTAAGGCGTCTATCAGGTATAGGTTGCACCAAACAGAAGTATTTAAGTGGACGAAAGTTGTACACACCGTTAAGGTGATTAACTGCGGCAAACGAATCACGATCGGTAAATACGGAATTGATGTGAGAAGGTTTCTGCACTTTAGCTCAGTTTCATGTCAACTTCTGCTCCCTACAAACCTAGAGACGAGTTTCATTTAAATGAACAGAGAAATATCTATCTCCAGAATAATTTAAAAATAAACTTTCACTAAGGTTTTGGAAAAAACACAGCCTTCAAAATGTGATTCATCCTAAAATTAGGTCGAAAGTATCAGAAAGGACTAACACCTATAAGTAACAACTTCAACGCGGCAAAGGCCATGACATTAGATGAAAAACAGATGGATTCGCCCGTTTGTGCTGTGAATTTCCGATTCCAAATCTCAATAAAAAAGGTGTTTTTCGCAAATTTTGAGCTTTAATTTGTCGTAAATTCAGGGAAATGTAGAAAAGGGTTTCTGCTGCTAGTCGATACTCCTCTACTGTTCATTTGCAGTTCAGGGCAGACCGAAATTCCTGTGGAAAAAATAACTCCAATTACAGCAAATGGGAGTCAAGGATTCTGGGCGAAAGTGACACATCTTACTTAATTTTTTGATTCCAGTGACTTTAAATAGAATTCCTGCATGCTATAACATGCATAGTTTAGTAACACTGACGTTTAATTATTCAAATTCACGCCAAACATTCAAATGATACTGATCACGTGACTTCTCTGCTTATTACTTGATGTTGTCTTTAAATGTTAGACTCATTAATTTAAATTGCTTTTCACCCGAATTGATTTGCCTGACAAACCGAAGCAATTAAAATGCCTTTCTTTCTCACAAGCCTTTTCTTTACATTGAACTCACCATGATGAAAGCAGGTGAGTGTTGAAATACTATTTGTTGTCTCAGTTTGTTTAAACATGGTACAACCAAATGAAATGTGAAAGAATAACTGGATCTCAAAACAAAAATTAACTCTTTTCTATTCAGCAAGTCCAATAGTGTTTTCTGTTACTGCTTTGACCGAAGTGTTACCTTCTTCGCCACAACCAGATGCACCCGGCAGTTGCATGCTAATACGAATGCAAAATCCAAGAACAACTGCACAATTAAACTCGAGGAAACGGAGGCTTACAAGCAGTGAATGTTTACTTAATCACAGTCCAAAAAATTAAGGAAAAAATATGCAATTCCACTTACTATACGCTAATCAGCAGGAAGTTAAAATGCAAATTATTGTTAGCATGCATGCATTAAAAATTTCTTTTGTTTTATATACATGTTTTAAGCTCTTGAGTTGTTATACGTTCAACTTTAAACGGGTTACCAAATAACACATTTTTCTACACAGAGGTCTTGACAAAATGCAAAATAACAAAGATTTTTGCCACTTTTCTAGGGCTATTTACAAAATTTGTCCATTAAAAAGTCAGAATTTGCGGCGGGAAGCATTAAAAGCTATTATTCTACTCCTGTTCAACTTCCTTATGTAAAAAGAAGGCGTCTTTATCGTCAAGTTTAGACCAGCACTGTCAAATAATCCAGGAGACAACTGTCAATTAGTTTACCTTTGTTTTTTGCTTAACATTTTCTTATTACCAAAAAAATTTTTTAAGGTGCATTCTTCTGTCACATATTACAAGGCAGCTATTAATAATAAATTATAATTATTACTAGGTTTTGCACATAATACGAAATATAAAATTACCCAAGTGGGGTAAAATACCGAGCTAAATTAATACCAAAGTATCATGGTATAATGTACATTTTGATATACTGCTTAAGCGAAAACGCTTTGACCTTGTAAAAAGTCTCGAATTTTAAACTTAAACTGCTTGTATAAGTTCGAATAGTTGAGGGTGCTACTTTGACTTGCACTGTTGGTGTCAACATATCGCAATTTTATTTATTGGCGTTAGTTTCATTTAGTTCCCAACGGCGATGAATGGAACCGATCTACTCATTTTTTCAACAGTAGCAAATTACCAATGGTCTGTTTACTTCTGCCTCATACATTGAGTTACAACAAATAAATTGGCTGCTACACGTAAATCGGCATTGAATAGCTATTATAACAGTTCTCATTAATTTGTGAATATTAAGCAGAACAAAAACTATTTTAGTGTACTACCTTTCGGTAAATCAATTTTTTCACTATTAATATCAATAAATCTTCATTACTGAACTAGAAAGTGGGATAAGTCACTAGTATATCACAAGTTTAAAATTAAAACTACAGTCTTACATAACGTATTCGTTCACCTCAGATCAAATATATTTAGGATGATTAGATTAGTTTGACATTTATGTGTCACTAAACTAGTATATTTTTTAGGCAGGAATGCCATTTCTAAAAAAATTAACACAGAGCCATGACAGAATTTAGTCAATTTAATGAGCAGAAAATGATTTTTAAACAAGTGAACTCCACCGAGTAAAAAGTGAGTATAGAAACTCTAGACTAGCTTTTTACTATTTTAAGCTAGCTGGACTTATCTAAATAGTACATAAACTAATAATGTACAAAAGAAATCAATGTAAATCAAGGCAGTTCGAGAGGATGCCCATTATATTTTCTGAACTGAGATCACCCACAAACTCAAATCTTTTCTTTTGCAGGCTATGAAACAATATTTTACCAGTTTATGCGGATCTAAAAGTCAAATAAAACAATATTCCTAATGACCAGGAAGACGTGGTGACAAAACACAAAGAGAAAGTTCGTTATATTTAAATAGTACCACGACAAACTATTACAAAACTTTCGGTTTTTTTAAAAGCGATTACTGAACTTTAAACTTGTGTAGCAGTTCGTGTTTAATATAGCACTTTTAGCACAGTGGATATTCAAATCTTTCGGGCTTCATTTCTCATGGCGCTCTCATTTGACGATAGGATTCTTGGTGAGAAAGTCAATAATTACTGCAGCTCCAGTGAGGATGGTGAAGATTCAGATTCCAGTAATGATGATGAAAATAATGCAGATGGTTCATGTGCACCTAGTCCATCTCTTGCTCCTGATTTATTAAGTCAACAAGTTGCTCGTGTATTTCGTGCTCCATTTGTTTGATCTTGTCATGCCTAGACCGGTCCAAAGGGTGTTATTGCAGACTACAAACAATATCAGAGGCTCAAGGCTGAGCAGGATAAAATGAAGGAGGAAATGGCATTGCAGTTAGCAAAAAAGTGCGCTCTCACCAGCAGGTCTTACGTATGCATAATATATTGATCAATTTTGAAATGTTTATAGAACGCCGATCAATTGGCTAAACAACAAGAGCAACAACTCAAGGAGTTGTTTGAAAGCCTTGAGGATGACGATGCTTTTCTGGTGCAGTACAGACAAAGGCGGCTTGCCGAAATGCAAGGGACTCTCGAGAGCCTGTAATTTACATGTTTATATGTTATCGATAGGCCAACGTACGGGCATGTATATGAACTTAATGCAAGTAATTTCGTTCACGAGATTGACAAGGAACCTGCCCAAGTGACTGTGGTGGTTCATGTGTTTGAAGAGGTAAGATATCATGGATTCTTTTTATATCTGTAGAATGTATCGGCGTGTCGCGCCACAAATGAGGGCCTTAAATATCTTTGTAAGGCATATCCGCATTGTAAATTCTGCAAAATCCGAGCCTCGACTGCATTTATGAGCCGTAACTTTGTAAGTTAGCTAACTACTTTTACTATGCATGCGCTTTGCTATTTATGGCACGGTCACATGTGCGCACACATGGTGTGCTGCTTAATTTGTTACTTCTTTCTAATTTCCTTCCAGATTGCCAACGGCGTGCCTGCAATACTAGTTTACAAAAACAAAGAGTTAATTGGCAATCTGATATCAATTTCCAGAGAACTGGATGAAGATTTTGCGCCTGAAGAGTTAGAAACGTTCCTTTTCGAGCAAGTGATTTTAACATTTCCATTTGGCCGACAACTTTGCCACATGCTTTCTTCTATCACCGCGTTAGAAATACCTAAATTTATTGGAAAAATGGTGTTTTTACTGTTAGAATTGAAACCTCCTTTATCGACCCTTTAATATTCGTTTCTCTAGATGTTGACTACTTTTTTCTTTAATCATTGCCCCACCAAATGTCTCTTAACTATTAATAAGCTGTCCCTTTAAGCAATTGGTATTAACTTCATTAATTGCACTTGATGCTGAATAATTTTGTTATTGTTTCACCTTTTCTCGATTACGTATATCATATCTGCATCCATCCTTGTTGCAGTGCTTTTTACTACAACGTTTTGTGTCTAACTAACGCGCTTTTTAACCACAATGGTGGTATCAACGTCTGGTGGTGCTCTACTAGAAATAACGATGTTTGACTTGAACAAAACTTAATGTCCATAAATTATGTTCTCTTAGGTTGGAATATATCATTTCCTGTAATTTTTTACGTATTATACCTGTAGGCATGGTTTCCTGCCTCCCAAGGAAGATAAAGTCTCTCCACTCCTAAGGGATTCGTCGTCCACCCAATGTGCCCCGTTAGACAGCGACTCCGATTAACCCAGCGCATATCTTATTCGGATCTTTTGTTGTTGACTTTCTTGACTTAAACCATTTTATCTTACGCCTCTACCAGCCCATGTGTAATATACTTGCATGTCTAGTGTAGTTAGCATAACTAAATTGCTTAAATTTATAATAAAAAAGTAACTAGCATTTACTTTCAGGGTACTCGTGACGGTAGTTGATTCGTCCTGCTGCTGAGGTTTGCAGTACCTTATTAAACTCATGAAGTTCTGTTATGGCAGATGGTTAAGTTAAAAGCATTATCCAATTTATTTTATTAGTTTCCTCTAAAAGTCATTTCAGGAAATTTTTTGTTGCAAAAGAAAGTGGGGGCTGACTTGACTGAACACAAAAGGTCCTCATTTCGCTAGTTAGTAAAAGGTTGGATTCGATGATACAGGACTGCTTGTATGTATTGCCTAATCGGGCATCATGGGTAAGTACTAATTAGCCAAAGTTAGCGTTTTTGGAACGCTCAGGCATTTGGAGAAGTAAATGATGGTGCGTCTGACATTTATTGCCCTCGATAAACTAGCATTTTAATTTTAAGTGATTAGGATACCATAGTTAGACGACGATTTACGTTGGCATAATAATAATCAGTCGACTTAAACTTAAGTGTCAAAAGTTAACCAAGGTACTTGTTTGCGAAATCCTTTTAGTAGTTTTCCTTACACTAGCTAATTATGTGTGCACTTTTAACATCTGAACAAATTAAGAACGGATCGAAACTATGCGTAATTGGTGAAATATTTGGTTTGTTAATGCAATGTAGATTTCTCAACGGTAGCTAGTTCGCAAACAAGACAGTTCTCGAAAAAAGATAATTTTTGTTCACTTTGGAAGGTGTTAAGCTTGAATGACACCTCCATTTTACCCACTCTTCGTTCGTATGGCGTTATTATAAATTTCCAGGCCATATAAACTGTTATTGTGTCTGCTCTCTTATAATTTACATTGATACTGGAGCATCACTGGATAGCCTCTGGAGTATGTTACAAGTGAATAAACTAAATTCGTTATCTGTAGTACGTGTTTATTTTGTCAGACAGACATACAAAATACATCAAATTTTGAAACATTTGAATAATGGTAGCTTTTAGTATCAATCAGTCCTTTGTGTGATGTAGCCCGCCGAGAAGCATAACAGAAAATGTAGTTAATAGTAAACTGTTCCTTAAGGGTAGCCACAGAGTTGTAAAAGACTTTTTAAAACAAGCTGTTGAAAATCAAAGGTGGTTCAAGTACGATAGGTGGGCGATGATTGCAGTGACAGCTGATTAAGATCCATAAACGTTAGTGGTGGTAAGGCAATTTGGAAATGGGGAGGGGTGTTCGCGAAAGGAATGAAGAGTTGGCCATCATTGTGGGTCCTGACAAAATGCCGTGCATCTGATATTAACTACTTAGGCGGTGCTTTAGGAATGTCTCGTACAATGGGATATAACCATGGAGCTGGAAAGCTTAAAGATTAACCTTCGAAATCATGAACCAATAAATGAACCCATTAATCTTAAAACAGCATGGAAATAGCAGCTAAAGGTCTACTGGAATTTCGTGGACAACTAAAAGTTATCTTTAAAACCTAATAATAAAACTTAGTATTAATGATTTTAACTTATCATCTATTGTCTTAAACCGTTTCCGGTATTTATACATTGTTCCTAGGATTTTAAGACACATTGGTAAACATTGTAGTAATTCGAGCTATAATTTGGCATTAGCAGCCTTACTATTGTACAAGGACACAAAAAAGCACCTTAAAAAATTTCCCTATAGATCGGTGAGAAATTATGGTCAAATTTGAGATTAACTTGTGTAAACTGGTATACAGAAGAAGCCCATTTAGAAATCTCCTAAAATAAATTCAATTAATTTTAATAAAGCAAAAGATAATTAATATAACTTAGAAAGACCTAAACGAAATTAATTAACAACAAGTGCTGCAATAAAAGGTAACTACTTTTACCTTACCAGGATCATCTTCTGTTCAAGGTTATAAGGAGGAGGAATAATCAAAGTTGTTTTGACTTAAACCCAGCAGTAATTTGGTCCTCACACAATGTTGCCTGCAAAAGCCTGTAAATAGTGTCTGTAATATGCATTTTTAGTGTCTGCTAAATTAAAACTATTTCAGGAAATTAATTGTAAAATTGTTCTTGGTGTCGGCCCCATTCCATCCTCAAGTGATGTCGTAAACCTGCTGAAATATTTTCAGTCCTGTCTTTATGGGTAAATTTTTTTATTTGTGATTTTTTTCAGATTTATTAGGGACAATCCGAATTTTAATAGAGCTGTAGTGAACTCTCCTAAGTTTGATGAAGAATTCCAAGCTACAATGATTCCGAAGGCTTCAATTGAACAATTATATATAATTATTGTCAACTTAATTGAAAATGTTGGAAAACTGACAAGCATGATAAGTATGTAATGTTGTTGTGTTTTACGTTGTTTTATACCTGTTTTAGGCTCAATAAAAGTCAAAAATATATTTAAAATTTTCGGGTAATTAACACATCTTTGAAACACATTGGCTCTTTAATATCTAACCTTGGACTTCTCAGCTAAAATACTGTTTATGTTTTGGACCATTGGTTATTCCTTCATTTTTTTAAATCTACAATTTTTAAGTATTATTTTGCTATTTCCTTAGTTACATATCTTTCTAATCCAGTCTATATCTAATTTTTTGTGAATTCAAATGGGCATTTTTTTGCTTTAAAGTGTTGTACCTCTTTTCGTAATCCACTGGATGTCTAATTTTATAGTTGCAGTACATTAGGGGTTTATGTTCTAAGATAGATTTTATTTGGAATGGATATTGTCTAACACAAACCCTGTGTTTGGATTATGTGAAGTCATTGTTATGCTCACATATTTGTGTATCTTTTTTTCAAATAATACTTATGCGAACTAACTTCCTATATACTGTAGTGAATCCATCCACGATGCCAAATTCGTAAAATATCTTTTTCTCTTTAGATGTATGTGAACATATTCTCCGGACCCTACATCTCGTAATTTTATTTTTGGACGACGAACAAATTAATGGTCTTCCTATCCTTCTTGCAACGTCTGTCAGCTTATTTCCTCCGGCCGTTCATTCAAACGTGATAGAACTTCTTTGCTCTGTGGTTATACCCTTGGTGTATAGTAAGCTTTGTGACTTTCAATATACTTCATTTGCTTAAACACACCATGTTACTTGCCAAATCGATTACAGCCAAAAGCTCTCAGGATTCATATGCCCTCGATTCTATTCCATCGATGCTTACGACTGTATTCCAACATGTTGAAAGCCCCGGTACGTCTAATACTTTTATTTTCTAGGAAGGTCAAATGCTCCATTCCAGGTATAACTCTAAAGTATACTTTTAGAGTGTCATTCATGGCTTTTGGAGAGTCTTCTAAGCAGAAAGAAGGAGTTATACAAGGTATATTTAACACAATTTTACGCTTTACTGCATTTTACTAATAGATAAATTATTCGGTTGCTAAAGCTTAATTTGATGTTATATCTTTGTTACATTGTCCAATTGCTAAGTGATAAAAGTTTTACATTGGTAGTTAAGTTAGCTTTGACAATAAAATTTAAACAGAGACCCATAATAACAATATTTACCAGCGTGTGCATTTGACTACGCTGCAGTGATTCATTTTTTGCATTACTCTGTCAAAACAAATCCGTTTTGCTAACCTTCACTTATCCACGACCTAATTTAGCCTCGCTTACAATTCGATCTGTTATATCCTTAAAATTAGAAAAATATATGTTTGATTTACTATTCTTAAATGAGGTTTTACCTTTATTAATTTTAGGATCTATTTACTGTGATTGCTTATGGCTCCACAGAAGCTAGGTTGCCGGCTACCTACTTGCTGTTTCACTATTGGCCTGAACTCTGTCCAACTGCGTTTCAGATTTTTGAAACTTTGAAACCAAAACATTATACTTGGGAACGTATGTTAAGGCTCCCTGCTATCTGCTTTATTAAATTGGTAGCTTTTCACCATCGGAATTGAATTTACACTAATCGAGCTCGTTTGAATAGGAGCTTAGATGTACTTATGAAAAAAGACAGTTTGGGTTTTACCAGACTACGCATGAATTTAGTAGATCTTTAAACATTTTCCTACGATTTTGACTGTCTATGTCAAAGCTGACATCATAATCCTATTGTGCTCTTCTATGTAGCCTGGAAACCAGTCGCCTGCGAACGCACTGACTGTCCTAATAAAGCGGGTAAAGCTTTCGCAATGAAGGTAAATGACACGAAGTAGTCCGTATTATGAAATTTGTTAACTCCAAATAATTATTTGCACTTTTGGCATTCAGATGACGATGGATGCCCAAATTGCCGTTAAACACGGCAACAAACCGCCGCCTCTGTATGTTTGTCTCGACTGCGCGGATGCATTGAACAGGCGTGACGTCGACCAATTGGTTGACATACTACTGCCCAGTCGACAGGTAGTATTAAATTGAGCACAACTCGTCTTGTATACTTATTATTAACCCTAAAAGAACCCAAGTTCCAATGCCATAATGTGTACTTAGAAAGACTTGAGATTGAAAAATCAACATTTGTGTGACCAGTTTTAAAAAATACCAAGCGAACTTGCGTATTTTGTGGAAGTAAACTAGTCCAATTTTCTGCTTCTAAACCTGAGTCAATTCTAAAAACCCAGATGAGTATGGTTTGTGAGTCGAAGACGTGCCGCAGCAAGAACAACACGGCCATCTTGACTTGTTACTCGGTGGAATGTGCCTTCCTAAATGGAAATCGGCCAATACGCTTTTGCGAAACGTGCCACCTCATTCGCCACAGTTCGCAGGCCTATGAGACAGGCACGCCTGGGAAGGATTCCTCATTCACCGAACACATTTATCAGGTGAGGACATATAAACCGTTAATTATGCTCCACTGTTTAGTATCAATATCGTAAAACTGAAACTAATTTAGTACACTCTGTATGCACTCTGTTGTGGCTCATTACAAGTGAAATCTATTTATCTCATTTGACACCCAAATGGTATTTTCTTAAGCCGTGAAAACAGCGTCAAGTACACAAGAAAAACAAACCAAGTTATCGACATAAAGCACGAAAATAAAGGCTTTGGTGTTAATTTCTATGAGCTATTATTCACAAGTTGTGTATTTAAATATACCGCTCATGTGTTTTCAAGTGGTATGAGGTTGCTGTGTGTTACCACTTTGATTTAAACTCCATTATTCTGTATTGTGTTTGCACTTGAACAGTTTGACGCCTGAATTCTTTAATTAACGAAGCAATATTGCGATCCCACCCTTGTGTTTTTAGGGTTTCGTGTCGCCGGTTTTATTAATACTTTTATCTCTAAAAGTAGAAGTGTTAAAATAAATTTGAGATTGCTTTAGGGGTTGAGCTTCATTAAGGCGACCCATTGCACGAACTTATTACGGCAGATGTCAGTTTTTTTTGTGTTTGTCAGTGTGATTTAACTTGAAGATAAACCTGACGAACATTTGCACTTTCTCCACAGACATTGCTCGAGTACATTAGATGCACTAAACGCCAGGTGTCCAAGTGTAAACAGCAGTGTAAGCACATTTTTGCTTGACAGACCCAAATTCCGGACATCTGGGTAAGCGGCCTTGATCTTCAGCCAATGATGCTCGAGTCAATTATAACCTTGATTCGGGAAACCATGCCGCGGTGGCGCCAACTCCTGCTAGGGCTGCCCAGTGAAGCGGGCGGCGGGGGTCGAATGGCCGGCATTGAGAGAAGTGTGAGTGGAGGGCCCTCTGCACCCGGCGGTCCCCCTCAGCTCCCCACGGCCACCGGCCCCGCCTCCTCTGCCTCGGACTTCCTCATGGCCGGCGCGGCCGGTTCGGTGCCCCTCACACCTGGAATCCTCAGCGCCAGTCAGTCACCGCTGAACCCAACGCTCAGCTCGGATGGCGCATCGCTTGGGGTTGGTCATCCTGTTTGAAACCTTATGCCTGTATTGGGGTAATGCTCTCACGACTGCAACCAACTGCCAAAGATTGATGAAGCTTTCTAAGACGGCGTGGTCATTTACTTAACGGTCTTTTCAACTGAGGTTCATAATTATGATAAGTATTACAGCCGATTAAACGATACTTACTGAATTAAACGAATGCATTCAAAATATAAAAATTGTAACTTCAGCCGACTATTTATTTGCGTTTTGCTGCCAGCGAGAGGGGACTGTCCAAATCAAACCGGTTTTTCAATCCTATGGACGGTTTGCAGTGGGTCCGAACGGAGAGTCGGAGTTGACGCTGGAAGGTCGTTATGACGACGAGGATCACAAGATTCTTGCAGTCTACGGGGCCATGTTGGTTGGCGAAAAGTGCAGGCCAGGTGATAAGATAAATCTGGCAAGTGTTACGAATGTCTAACCCTTTCCTCTGATTGATTTTTTGTGCATTTTATTACCATTAACCCTCATCGATCTTGCACCTCGTGGTAGTAACGTCTAGTAGTAGTATTGCTCTAATCATTCAGAGGCTCAAGTTAACGATTTCTTTTCATATCTTTGTTTCAAACACCAAATATTTCAATTTTGATGAATTGTGGAATGTTTTTCTGGGCCATCACGTAGTCGATTTGTGATAATCAGCTTATTTTTCGTCTCTCTGTGTCAAAAAACCGGGGAATGTTGCAGGAAATAGCCTACTTGAAGTGAAATGATGGTTCTTAACTTATTTATCAGTGGTTTAATGAAGTTGCAGAGCGAATTACTGTTAGTTGGAAAAAAGGGCACACGAGGAAATTCAAGAAAAATGTGCGCATGATTTAGCGAAACGAAATAACTGAATTTTAATTCATCTGTGTTTAAATTTTTGTCTACCTCCTTTTAGGATATTTTAACTCGAATCACGGCTGGAATTTTTAACTGGTTTCTGGACACTGCGTACACAAATGAAGGTTAGTTATACCTAATTGTGTGTGAATTATATCACTTTATCAGTGTATATGCCATTTGACACTTTGCTAACAGCTTGAGTAGATTTGCTTTGTTAAGTTCTCTTTAAAACACTTTCATTTCAGCTACAAGTTACTACTATGCTCCTGCACCACCAAAAAACCATCGTAATGTTCAAATATCCTGTTTTGCTTAATGTCCACTCGCTTAACTGCTTCGATGTGACTGGCTTTGGGTCGCTTACCTATTTTCATTGTTTTTTAAATACGCTGTCTCGTTGGAGTAAGTGACTTCACCAATTGGGAGTGATTCTGGCACAAAAAAGTGGTTGTAATTGGTAAATGAATCCGGTTTTGCTCTATGGCCACTCGTACAGCTTAGCATTATATAGATTCTCATGATTATCATATAATTTACATGACCTGCCAAAAGACACACGTTTCATCCATTCTCAAGGGCACAGCAAACACTTCAAACGCCAAACCCTTCTGTTTTTTCAAGGCACTGTACCGAAATGGTTTAACACGAGGTAGTTCTCATAGATCATTGTAAAAATCTACTATCAGAAGCTGCTTATTAAAATTTAAGTCCGAACCGCATTATATAAACACTTGACTAAAAACGCTCTGAAATGAAGGTAAGAGGAACCGGAATATCCATGGGACACGTACACCTAAACACCACTGCACATCGACCATGCCCCGTTCTGAATTATCAATAAGGTATTTGCCTATTTTAAACTACAACATGCGCCATTTGTGCGTTAAAATGAAGTGTTGCACTTTTTAAACTGACCTCACAGGCATGGCCCTCTGAAACCGCGCAACTAATCCCACTACTTCAGATTCTCACTCTAAAATTTGGCTGACTTGTAACGCCGCGACTTCCTGCTTTATATCGTCCGCTTATCTGCTGACTAGCGTACGCGCATGCTGGTAATCCAGGTCACAAAAGTCGTGTTCTTATTGGTTGCTTTTCCTACTTTTTTTAGATGAGCTGGGCGAACTGATTGAGCGTTTAAAAAGCGAGGTGAGCGCGGCCCCGTATTGGCCAATAGTGGACGCGTGTTTGCCTCAAGAATTATCAAGCTGTTTTCAGACGCATGTTGCAAAATTTAAGTCAGTACTTCAACAAACGCAAGATACTTAAGTAATGGGGAAAGTTGCAGTATTGCTGCATGTTAAACTAGGAAGCATTTAGAAGCACAGTGAAGTAGATATCTAAGTTGGCACCTATGTTGTTTTTTTCTTTGCTGATGGGTGACGCTTCCTCTGTGAAATAAAATTCCTTAAGATATTTAGATGTCCATCCAATGAATAAGAACTAGTGGCCATTAGATTTCCCGTAGTGTGATAATTAGCTGAATTCCATGTCTGGTCTTGGATCAGTCTCTCCACGTTAGGTGTGTTTGCCGAAGTGGCTCCTACTAGGCGTAATTTCAGTCCGTGAAAATTCCTACCTTGACTAGTCAATTTAATAAGAGCTGGGGCTTTGCTACTTTCAGTACATTTTGAAGTGGATTCAAGAAGTTCAACACATGCATCCAGAGGTGGTTCTCGCTGTACTCCTTCCACACCCGGTTGAAGTTGCTCGTGTTGGAAGTTGTTGGTACGTTATGGATTTTTACTTGACGTCGAAGATTTTATCATGCGGCCACACTTCAATTGAAATTTAAAAATGCAGTTAAATAAACGTTTGATCAAGTCCAGTCCTAGAAAATGGGCCAACACCTCAAGCTGGATCCTCGTCTTAGGCCACAGATTCAAATACTGAACAGATTAAAAAGGAACTACCGGTTTTTTGTTGTCGCACATGATTAGATTCCTTATGGCTCATTCTACATGCCACAGATATTACAAAATCCAAGTCGCTAGCCCCAGTGTTCTGACGGCAAAATCCCACTTGGCATGCTGTCACTACCCCATCTGTCAGGCCTTGGACAGGTGGGCTGTATGGCCGTACTTTGGTTTCTATATTTAATCGGTGGGCTAATTTGTGCCTAGTGTTTGCACGGAGATTATACAAGGAATTAAGTGTTTCCTGTCGGCCCTTGGAGTTGTAAAAGTGGCTGCCTAATGGATGTCAACCTGCGAAAGTTTGATGCGTCTTTTTGCAATCGTCCTGGTCACCCCAAAAGCTGTGAACTTGGCACTCCCGGGTGTCAGACTTGAAATCACACAAGCACTTTGCCATCCACGTCGTTAACATGTTCAGGAAAACTCAATTAAAGGTGTCTGGCTCAGCTGAACGATCTGGGATTACTGTAAGATGTATTCAAGCTCTGTCCGACTTCCCTGTGTTAATGACGCACCTGAAACGACCTGTTACGGCTAGACAGCTTCAGAGATGGTTTTTTTCTACGATGTCAAAACAGCGTAACGCAAACTTTTTTTAATTAGAAACACTCATGTTCGCTTAGTCAGATGTTACAAAAATGTATCAACCGGGAAACTTCATTATTACTGATTTTATTATCAGCAGAGTATTGTACTGAAGCATCCACAGCCAAATTCTGCATTACAACGTAGTTGTATTGGGATTTTGTCAGTCTGGTCAAGCAGTGTTTCTCGCCACGCAAGTAAATTGGTCCATGGCTAAGTAGGTGATCATTTTTTATCAACTTTCTCGTTATACGCTTGGCAGTGACTTTATTTTGACCAGATTAAACAACCTTAAAGTTATAAAACACAATATCAACATGTCAGTACGATTTCCCCCAAGAACACCTAATTCATGTTTCTCCATACCAAATCATCGTTTTGTTAGCATCGCTGGATCACTGAATCAGGCAGGCATTCTTTGTTCAGTTTGAATTATTTAAAGATACGTAATTAATCAGCCCTCATTTTTTTGCACTTGCCATCAGGGACACGTTTTGCGGAAAGACGGCCGTCGTGAAACAAGGCCTAAGCCGCATCAGCAGTCTCATCCCATACGACGTAATGACCTTCGAGGTAGGCGTACCCATTTTTACCTGTCACCTCATCATTCCACTCACCCCACGATGGTATTTATTGCTTGCTTTTCCTTTAGACATGGGACTACATAATGCCCTACTGGTTGGAGTCCATTCGCACAGAAGTCAAACCAGACGAATACCGTGAGCTAGAGGTTTTACTGAAGTACGTGTATGGATGTGACTTTCGTTGGAGTTGTCGTGTACCGCTGCGGCTTTTCGTCTCCTCTTCTTTTTGTAGGAAAGTGTTTGACGCCACTGCCGGTCCTTTTCCTTTTCTTCCGGCCAAAGTTTACCACTTCGCCAGCGAACGCTTCCTAGACGCCACTGTTCCCGTTCAAGACCAAGTTCTATCTTGGCTGGAAGTAAGGGGACATCTCGTAGCCATTAAATTAATTTCCTACCACAGCACTGAATTATGCTTTTACCCAAAAAAGGTTTTCATTTCTGGATTAATTCAAAGACTTTAAAAAACAGCTGCGGATCAACTTCGATCGTAATCACGACGCTGTTATTTATGATTGATTGACAGTTCCCTGTATGTCTATAGAACTTACGCGTTCAAGCATGGGTCAGAATGTACTAGACAGACATTTGGTAAGGATAAACCATTTAGTGACATCTAAATGAATTATTCCGAACCAGTGCGTACTTAGGTACCTTTGTTTCTGCTGGCTTGTGCTTGACTACTCTTCCAAAGCACTAGAAGCAGCCCGCTGCGAAGTTAATTGGTGCAATTTAATTGCATGAAAAAGCAGAATTTACTTCTGCATCAGTCACAGGGTTGTTGATCAAGCATCGCTTTATCATTGGTGATGCACTAAAGCTAATAATTGGGAAGAAAACTGAGGATCTCCTTTTCAGATTTTGACGGCTGTCGAGGTGGCGATTCCAGTAAAAGAACTCTTCACAATGTTCCGCAGTGGGGTTTCGGCTTTTCACAAAGCTGGAGTTCTCAGTGACACGATCTGCCTCGAGGAATGCCATTCACTGCAGCGTCAGTCGACGTGGTTCGGGGACGACAACGAATACGATCTTGAAAACTTCGCCTTCTCCAACGCCGACAGCTTCGCCTCCGACGACGGCGATGGGGGTGGCGGAGTGGACAGTGAAGACGGCGACACCAACCTCCTAGACGAGATGGAGGAAGAGTGCGAAGACAACGACGATGAGGAGGAAGGCAAGCAGCAATTCATGCTTTTACTGCCTTGTACTTTGAGATTGGCTTCTCTTGTAAACTAATTTTACCGACAATTCGGTGATTATTTGGGCTAAAACATCTTTTCACATGGCCTAACTGACTAATCAACAAATTACCTTCGAGTACACTGAACTACTGTTTATCAGAACCTTTTTTGAATCAATTTCAAATTCACTTTTTGTACATTTAGGCACAAATTCTTTGCAAAAACTGGCAATATTTGAAAGCATCTGAGACTTCATGATATAAGCTGCAATGTTAAATGTTGTGTCTATTGTCATTGCCCTAAAAATTCCAACAAGATAGATCTAGGTGCATTGTTAATTTTTGCAAAACCAGAAGAAGCCGGAGACGGACTCCAAAGCCCCAGCCAACCTGAGGAAGTCGGAGACGCCGATGAATTCGAGGCGGTAGCCACCAGCGCTGTCGACGCCGACGATTCAGCCGGTCTCTTGGCTCCGGGGACAAAGTCTGCAACCGATAAACAGAGTCGAAAGAAATCCTCTTCTCGCGATGCCATTCGCTTCTTCCTTGGCGAGAAAAAGGGCCTAAAAGAATCCGTCAATCGGAAGGTCTCCGAGGAGCTCAACCAGCTGGCAGAGGGTGTGAAACGGAGTTCCGAGGGTAAGACCCGTCCCGCCTTGCCGAACATGGTCGTGTCGAACGCGAAACGCCAATCACGACGCTTCTCCATGCTGAGCCGCCGAAAGCTCCGGGCTAATTTCTGGACTGATAAGACAACTGTGGTCTACAGATCAACGCGTTGCCTGGGACAAATGCTTCACCTTGTCATTAAGCAGGTTAGCGCAATCAATACAATAATGCATTATATTGAAGGTGTTTCTACATGCTAAGTAGACTAAAGAGTTAGCACAAAATTGGGGTTACTTACTTGAGAAAGCAGCAATCACAAACTACCTATTTGGGAACTGACCACTATGTTTGGGTAGTAAACATTGTATGAAGTACCACCGATTGTACAGTTTATTAACTCGCATTTTCCCCTATATCTGTGCTATTTAAAAACGGCCTTTGCCTAATCAGCTGAAGCTCACTGATCCGTTCGGTCACGCGGGGTTTACGCAAGAAGCTCCTCAGCTGGTGCTCGCTTTGCTCAGCGACATGCTTCACCTCACGTGGATGCCAGCAGGCCTTCGAGGTGAGGGGTCGCGTTTGCCGCGTAATCGCGCTCCAGCCGGGGGACACGGCAGCAGCAGCAGCAGTTGTCTGGGTCATTGCACAGCCCCTGCTCCCGTGGCCAATTGTCAAAACCCCCCAGCTGCTGGCGGAGCAGGCGGGAGTCTGGCAGCCCTCTTTTCAGCCACCCAGTCCACGGCCGGCCAGGTGGACGATGACTTCTGCGCCTACTGCCAGGACGTCTGTTGGTGGTTTGAAATGGCCAGTCAGTTGTGCTGCCACATTGCGCCGGCGTCACCACCGGCTCTGCCGAAACTCGAATTATCGGCTACTGCAATCGGTGCTTTCTTGATTCCACCTGGTGAGTTCAGATCCCCACAGCTGATAGCCAACGTTACACAGCTAAGCTGCTCAGTAATTAAGCTTAGAAAGAAATGCTTTTCTCTCTAACATTACACAGTTGTAAACGCGGCTAAAATTAATAGCAGATCTTTGCACTTGTGAAATAGGGACAACTTAGCAGAGTAAAACGAATTTTCGTATGTGTTTTATCAAGCTGTTTCACAGCACTGCTCAGCGTCGCCTAGTGTGTTCCAAATGAGTTCCAGCTATTTATGGAAACGATATTTAATTAGTTAGTTGCACTCCATAAACGAGCTTCCCATAAACGACAACCGGCTATGCATTTTTCATTGCCATGGAGATTTCAAGGACATCTTCGACGAAGCAGATTTAGCAAACTGATTTGATGCAAGCAGTTACACAGCATACTAAATTTTGCAAGCAACCATTTATTGTGAAAAAAAAATAGTTGCTTTACACGAAAAGTCGATATTCGACTTTGGTTATGACAAAGGTAACAACATTTCGTATATTACTCTATAAATATGAAACGTGAACACTTGTCAATATGGAAGCACATCTAACACATTTGTAACAATCAAAGTTGATCAAAATGACGCTTTATCCTGGAATAGAATAAAACAATCATTTTTCACGATAATCTCTCAATAATCTGTGCCGAGATACGACGGGCCGTCGGTAATTTTAAAAAAAAGAGGAAAATTTAGCTTTTTCAAAAGTGAGTGCAGGCAACTAATGTTTCCACAAAACCTAACTTCGTTTCCTTGACAAATTGCATCCATTTCAACCAAACTATCGGGCAAATGGCTAGGATAATTCCCTGTTGGATTGTTAGGATTTTACTAAAGCAAGTTAAATTAAATTAATATTTATTACGAAATTGCGTGGCAATTACAAGGACATTGCTGGCACCAAATGACACAAATTTATCCGATCGAGGCGTTCTTTAGCTTTATTGTACTTAATGCACATTGTCTTTCATGTGGCATTTTTGTGTTCTTTTATATTATCAGTTTGGATGCTTGCCGATGCATTCCACTTCCAATGACACAGTTAGTGCACTCTTGAAGCCATGTGAAACCTGTAGCCAGAAGTGTCCGTTTAATGTGTAAATATAGGAGATGCCACAACGATTATATGGCATTTTGAGAGCTCACAGGGGGATTTTATGGGCACTCCTGCTTGCACAGACGCCAGTGCGACCTTATTTTGCCATTTTGCTACCTGAGGTCAGTCCAATTTTTCAGTCACATGACCGCTTCCACTCCACAGAAATGTTACTGCGATTTGGCATCTGACTTAGCCACAGTCATTAAAAAATATGTGTATTTGTGTAAATTAATGGAAATATTTTGATGTGAACGTGGTACTATGGTTGGAGTACAAACATCAGCACTTTCAAAAAGGCAATTTCAATGAATTATCACACTCGGTTAAGTTGCTCTGACTTTCTTTTCAGTAGTTATAGTAGCATTTATTTGTGAAAATTTGAAATGGTTACAGAATGGTACATCTATCTAACTTTCTCAACTCAGCCTTCCCAAAATGGTGCACTGGCTTGGCTGCCAGCGAAATTGCGAGGCGTACAGAGGTAAAGAACTTGGGTTTTGTGAGCGACGATCATTCCCAGCCACCGACAGCCATGGATACTGACTCGACAGAACCCTCGGAAGCCGACCTACAGAGCTTCCCTCCAACACTTCGGTTCATCTACCAGCTCCTTCGCTGCCTCATGGGGAAGTGGGGCTGTGCTGGAGTCTCCTACGTCCCCAAGCCACAAACTTCAGGCGAGGACTCAGATGGAACGCAAGTTGTTTACGAAGGCAGGACCCCACGCGACCCAGTGGTGCTGCGACACCTACTCGAGTGCCTCAACTACCTCGTGCGTGTTGGCAATGCCTTGCAAAACATCTTGAATGCCGCAGCCAGGGCGGCTGAGATTTCGGCCGCGTCGGCGAGTGTGGCAGCAGGTCAAGACGCCCCACGGCTAGCTCGACCCAGTGGAGTTCCAGCCAATGCCGGTGCTTCTCTTGGGGTTCAAGCCTCGTTTGTTCTCTACATGGTTGAACATTGCATGATTCCATCGTAAGTTACAACTGCAGCAGTTATTATCACACACCTTTTGTGAGACGAAGGCGAATTTGACGTCTGATTATGTTAATGTAGTAGTTTGTTCTCTAACAGGGGACCGTCTGACGCAAGGGGGTCGTAATTTAAAACTTTCCTGTGGATCTCAATTACGGTTCATGTTACTTACTTAACAGATGACATTTTTAAATACATATATGTGATATTTGATGCGGTTATTGTTAAGATCTGTAACAGATAAAAAGTGCTGGACTACAAATCGTTGTTTTAGATTGTGGAACTTGTTGACAGCTGAGTACTCGCACCTAGCAAGTTGGGTAGTCCCTCTACTTCTGCAGACTCTAACCGTGCCTGGAATGGCTAACGTCTTCTGGCACCTCATCGAACAAGAATGCACCCATGTGGACTGGAAGGTTAGGTTCGACTGCATGGAGAAGATATACTCACTGCTGCGACAGCTGGACGTCGCCGTTGTCTCCGGTTTCCACAATGGACCGGCATCGAAGGGTCTAACAATCGGACGTCTAGCGGCTTCCTCTACGGTGAGCAACAGCGGTGCTGGAAGCGGAGGTGGTCTCGCAGCTCGCGCTGGTCGTCGTGTCGGAGCATTCAAGGGACATAACGCGAACGCCAACTCGGCGTCGAATGCTTCAGGGGGATATGGAAGCAACCTTCTGTGGGGAGGAGGGTATTCACGGGGAATGGATGGAGCCACAAATGGCGCATTGGGGCCCATCCATCCCTTTGTAATTAATGCAATTGCACACCTCTTCTCGCGTCTGATTGGTTCCCTTGATGACTACAGTTCAGTCGTGGCTCAGAGAACGTCTTATCATCTCAATGGCCTTGACGACAATGCACTGAGCGTGAGTATTTGTCGCGCATATTCAATCTCGTTACACCACGTGGACGAGAAATTGCATTCGCGTTATCATCCAATCAGATTTCTTCCCCTGGTTGTACGCGCTACTCTCCTACAGTTAATTATAGAGTTGCAAAATTTTAAAGTTAATTTGTAAGTAGTAGGAAATCGGCAAGTAAAAAATGCAGGAAATTCACCATTGAACTGAAAGTGACTTGCTAAAAGTGAAATTATTTAATGGAGAATTTTTCTGCAAGCGATTTTCGCATATTCCCGCTATCACTTTGACAAGCAAGGTAGTGGTTTTGCGTTGCATTCCACAAATTTTCTGAAACACGTGATAACAACCTAGAACTCGATGTGGAAACCACTAAAACTGTGCCAGTCTCATTCAGAAAGCTTATTTTGATTATGATATGTCTCTTTTTTGCACACCTCTTAAGTGCTGTATCCAATGCCTCGAGTACCACTTCGACACCATAGCTTCTGATCGCACAGTTGTTTTACAACGGATGCAGCAACTGAGTTCCGCCCTCCCGAATCGCCAGATATTCACCTGGGATTTCTTTATTGACAGATTCGGTATCCTTTCAATAGGTGCGCAAATATCTGGCAAAACCAATCCCGATATTGACTCTGGTGAGTGGGATTTTTTAAACGTTTAATTACAATAAACTTGTTACTGATAAAGTAACAGTAAGGCGTTATTTATGTTTGCTGTGAGTCTGAATCTGCGGTGTCTAGATAGCTGAGATCACATATTCATTTATTCTGTAACATTTAAATGGAACATCCTTCTAGATTCTCGTCCCTATAGCTTCGTTTAGTAGATGACTTAAACTGAGGTAGTACATTATCCAGGTATTATATGCATGCCATTGAAGACGCCTTCCTACATTTTATGCTTCCATTTTGGATTGAAAATTAATAAATACTTCTAAGTAAAGTTGGTTTGCTGATGCTTTCAGTGCTCACAATAAAAGTAAATACTGAAAAGGGCGACAAAATGTCAAAATTAGCCGTTTATGCAATAAGTACGTATCCACACTCCCAATTTTAATGCATTCATGTAAAATGACGTGTCATTCAAAACCCATTTCAGTGACCGACCTGAATAACATGAACAAACGCGGCGATGCATTTCAACAGCAGTTCAATCGAGCAGTTTTCGCCGCATCGGGAGCTGGCATGTTGCCTTCAGTTAGCAGTCAGACGCGGTACCACAAGGAAGACGACAAACGCCACGAGAATGCTGAGGTCACGAAAACTTCTGAATCGAAGGTCCAGCCTCAGAATTCCTCGCTGAAGCACACAGGTGAACATGACGTCGGCAGGACTTCACATTCCGCTGGTAGAGTGTACAATTTCGCATAGGCTTGTGTAGATTCAATACCTATCAACCTAAACATTAACACTTTTTGATTATATAATTACTGAATTTGGTGTCCGATTGAGTGGCCTACTACCATTAGTTCACACAGCTTCCGAAATTAATTTAAGAGACGGAATTTTATTAAGTAGTATCTGAATTATTTATAATGAAAACATCTGATCTGATGATTCTAAAGTAGATAACGAATTGCAATTCTGCGAGATTGTTTTTTAAGTCAATTAGCTGGTCGTAGATCTTGACTAACCATGAAATTTATTGTTGGAATGAAGTCTAAATTGCTTCTTATCTTCAAATTTTAAATTAAATGCAATTTCAGGCGTTTTTGGGTTAATTTATTTTAAAATTTGCGCATTGAATTAGATGAGTTTTAAACAAATTGCAACTGTGCATGTCAACATCAGGTGCCCAAATAATGTGAACACTTTGCAGATTGTTTTATTTAGTCTGCGTAGTGTAAATTCTCAAAATTAAATTCTCTAGATAGGCGACGGGTATTTGCTACTTATTTTCAGAGCCACAAAACCACACTCCAGTAAATGAAAATCGTCGACCACGACCGTCCGTAATCAAACTCCATGGCTTTTTCCCCGGTAAGTGTTTCATCCTCACTCTTATGATCAAATCCAGGTATTACTTCTCAGAGGCGATTTCGTTCATTTATCACTTTACATTTTCAACCTGTTCGTGTTTTCGCCTTTCTTTATCTCGAATCCTTTTCTTCCTGGTCGATGTTGTTGTGGACCCCAGCATGTGGTCTTGAACCACGCCGGGGCCACGGAATTAACCCTGGCCCGATTACGCTTGTCTGATACTCGCGATGAAGAAAAAGACCGGAGAGGACGTGGACACAACCGCCTAATTCAGAGCTCAACCACGTTGGTGTCGTTGTGTCGTGTGTGGGGTTTGCGCGTGAGTCATACATGCGCAAACATCGAGACCTGAGTGTGAGGATAATACCAGGATAAATGTACGTGCTAATGAGGGGGAGTTGAGGATCCGCGCGGCTGGTGAAATGCTGCGAAAAGGGGAACCCTGTGTCGGAGGCTGGAGTGATCGGATTAGCTAGTGTAAAAACGCGATTCACAGCAATGTGCACATTGACATGCACGATCACTGTATTCAACTTTTCCAAGTACACTTGCTTTTTGAGTAGTTGGTTAGTCTGAGGGTTAGTAAAAGTTTTTCAATTGCCAGGAAAATACCCCACTCAAATTGAGATGTGATCGCGGTAAAGACCAATACTGCAGCTGAACATTGAATCCTGTGCAGCAATTCTACCAAGGTTTATTAGATAGCGTGGCCTTTACATCCTTAAAGGGGACTTGCTGGTGTATAAAACACCTCTATTGACACAAGTAGGTCTCCAAAGCTTATTCTTACTTACCAGACACCTTTCACGGAAGTAGAGGCAATCGTGGAGTTAGTGAGTAGTGTAGAAGACACAGAGAGATCTCATTTTGATTTCTTTAGGTGGGCCGGGATCTGCTGAGTTTATGGATAGCGCAAATAAATTTCTGTCCTCTCTGCAACTGAAGTTGGACCAGGAGGGCTCGGACCGGGCCACGCTGCACCTGTGGGTCCAGCTGCTGTTGCGTTTCATGGCCGTCGTCGACATGGACAGCGGCGGGCAAGGCAACAAGACACGCAGGGGCGTCTCTACAGACGAGATCAGGGACAAAAAGGCCCTTTCAAAAGTCCAGCGTCACCTCGCGCTACTTCTTGGCTACGCCGACCAGGCTTTCAACATTCCGCCGTACAAATTAAGGTGTGGTCTACGGA
>UXSR01005261.1:23842-154534 GCA_900604375.1 Mesocestoides corti | reverse complement strand
GTAACTGGCCTCAGGTGTCGATTCAGGTGAACGCTAATTTTAGTCTGCATCAAGAATACACATCGCAAACCTCTTGTTTGAAGTCAATTCTACAACGCTCATGAAGTTGTATGCAACTTGTTCCCAACACGTTTTTTGTGCTTTGCTCCTTTTTTTGGTCTTAAAGATTGTTTTTTTCCAACTTTGTTCTAGTTTTGAACTGCTTAAAGTGGTTTGAAATACGGATATAACTAGAAGTCTTTGATGTACTTCTCGTACTTTATTATTTATTTTCGTGGTCTTTTTCGTTTAGCGTCAAATTACCGCTTTTAAAATAACAGTTATCTTTCATGATTTATTTACCTGGTCAGGTTTGTACTATGAATCAGAACATGGCTCCGCAGATTTTTCCCCCAACCCTCGATTTCCATGAATCACATTACTTTCCACCTAAACTGTACGATGTGAATCATTGCGATGAAACTATTGCTGACCATCGTAGTGCGGGTTCTCAGTCTCTTGGAGACGAACTGTAAGTCCTTTTCACAGGTGAATCCGATTTCATTACTCATGATATGTGATTACTTATTTTATCGACCACCAAGAGCTCTTTAGTGCAATTGAGTTCGATATTGTATTTGCACCTGTTTTTTCTTAAACAAGACTTGCAGAAACGAAAAAAAATGCCAAGCTATTTTTTAAGAGTTATAGATCTGATTTTTATAATGTGATGGTAAATTTTTCTGTTAAGTGCTTCAACACTATATGACCAGACCACACCAATGGACGCCGTCTGTGCTTCACATTCCCCTTCGATTCCAACTCGTCCCCAATTTGAAGTAATTCTCAATCAACCCGCTCTTAGCTTACCGAACCTTTCGTTTTACCAACGTAAGAAAGCATTTTGTTACTACATTATATTTTCTTGCTTTTGCCTTGTGTACGATTCACCTGCGTTTTGTCATTTCTTCAGATGATCGTACTAGGACACTGCAAGTGCATTCACACACTGGGAGCTGTTCTCTTAGGTCTCCGACTAGGTCAACTTCTCCTCGGATAGCCCAGTTTCAGTTCCAACCTCTCCTTAATCCAGAACCCGATGAACACGCTTCCCCAGCTCCTTTGAGTCCTAATCAGAGCTATTCAGGTGTTACCAACCTTCACGTTTCTGCTCTTCCTGATCAAGGTAGTGCTGTTTCCAAATCAACTTAATGAACACCTCCAATTTGTTAACATTTTCGATTTAATGAAATTATAAAGCTGGAGGTAAATTTCTGTACTACCTATTACTACACGCTTTTGTAATTTCCCTGACTACATCAGCACGAAGGCGATCTCTCCACGTAGGCACTGCTTAGGGTGCTGATTTGCAAAACTTCTTGGCTGATCGTAGATTTCGACAGTTCACGAAATTTGCAACTTCATAAAAAATTACTTATGGTAGTATTTAAATTGCCGATTTTGTTATGAGCAACTCTTACGAGGCACATTTGGCATTTTAGGAATCGTTTATCCGTAGTTAAATGAATAAAAATGCCACATTTTGATGTTTTTTTGTATTTGTTAACTAGGTTAGATTTCCTAGCCAAAAAAATTCTACGGTTTATTTTACACGAAAATAATGTGCATATTATTTAGAAGGACAATGCCTTTGGTCGGATGCACTGGAGACAAAAGTCAAACTTGAAGAGCGAAATCGTGAATGTTTCATTTTCGAGGCACGGGGACGGCAACTGGAAAAAGCTCAAGAACAGATCGCTTTTCTAAAAGAGGAGCTAGCTAAGTATGAACAACTTAGCCAGCACCAATCAATCCTTGCAAAAGGTAAGTTGTTTCTTTCAATGAACTCGTCACAATCCAACACAATGAAATGGGATTCCCAAGAAAGCAGAGCCTTGACGCATTTTAGGCGCTTTTGTTCCAGCATCACAGGTGCATCAAAAATACGTGACTTCCACTTAGCGCCAAATAATGCGCCTGAGTCCCTACCCAGCAATTCCATTTGAGCTTTTTATAATTTCCGTCAGTTAAGCTAAAGTTGGCCTTCGGTGTCTAAATACAACATCACAGGTCTTCATAGCAGGTGTCTACTTTGACGTTTGCATATCTTGGTGAAACCCTATTAATTGATAGGGCCAAGGCTTGGCAGACGTTCATAGGTGACAGAAGCATGCATTTGAAACCGTTTTGATGTTTCTTTTATAATCATTTTACTATGATGCAGTTGTCTAAAGGGGTCATGACTCAATTATATTAGATCATATTGTGTGCAGGGTTGTTAATAAAAACGTAGAATGAAAGGCTAGAATTTTGACATTTCATGTAGTGTGTGTTTTTTGGAAAAAAAGGGGGTTTGATGTGAAGCAGAGGCCATCGAGAGATGAATTGGTATTGTGATCTTGTTCATGGGACAGTTAAAAAGTGGTTTAGTGACTTCAGTCTAAACGATCAACTATGTTAGAGAGGCCTTCGGAAATTGTGAACGACTTACTCCGCGATTTAGTGAATAAACCTTGGATTACCATTGAGAGGATTGCTTAGGGACTTATTGGTGACAAATCGTATGGGATTCGGAATTTAAAGCAACTTGATTGGACCTCGAACCTCGGTGTCAACAAGTGGATTTCGTACGTGTGTTGACAAAGTGCCACAAGCTGAATTGTGTTTCCACACCCACTTGTTTCCTCAGGCGTCAATGAAACGAACTTGTCATTGGTCGAGTCACGACTGGGGACTAAAAGTGGCTTGTGTAGCAACACAGGGGGAGCTAGAAGCATGGAGATGGTAGAGCGGAATCCGTGGCAACGGCTGAACTGCTTCCACTGAATGTGTTGTTTCGTGTCGGTTGGCCAAACCGCACCCGCAGAGCAGAACTGTGGGCAACCCACCCAACCTAATGTTGAACTCCGAGCAACCAAAAAGACCTCACCTACACCATGAAATGTCACCATGATCACATGTTGCTCATCAGACACTACAGAATTTGATGAGCTGGACTGGGGATTCCTCCATCACTGGTCGTATTCTTCCAACTTTGTCCCTTCGGACTTTGATGCACCTCGTTTTTTGCAACGCGATTAGAAGGGCAGGACATTTGAATGTGTGGAAGAAGTCAAAAACGACGTTACGAATTTCTTTGTGTAATCTCAAACCGACTACTCTTGATGTCGACTTGCTGCCACCTTTAAATATCGAAGAACCGGTTTTATCAGAGGGTGCAATATCCTGCTGGACTCGCTTTCACTATCTTTATCCACCACATCGTTGTATTCTGGGAAGTGGTTTAGAACTTCGTATATTTGCAGATGTTCATAGCATGCCGTGTTTAAGTCCAGTAGCGTTTGGGTATTTAATGCGTGATTCTTAAGGTACTCCCGATACCGTTTTGTCAATATACGCGTTCCATAAGTTTGAGTTTGGGATAAAATGTTTATGCGTGTTTGGCTAGACGCATTTGAAAATGACAATTTGGGGTTCTGAAATACAACCCGTAACTCGGCCTAGGTTAATTTGTGATCACGGTGGTGGATATTTTGTAATCTGTGAACACCAGTAAATGTACTTTGTTGAAGTCATCTTGTTTGTGCTCACAGCTGAGATCGAGACGTTGGTGCGGGAACTAGAACGCTCGGAGGGCTTGAGAAATGCTGCCGAAAAAGCCAACGCTGCATTACTTGAAGCCAATTCAAACCTTGCGAGTGAACTTGACGCACTGAAAAAATTGAAGACTGAGGTTGGTTGTCTCTTCGTATTAGTAACTGGCTGTTTTTTTTGAGTAAATGGTCACTTTACTTCAGTTCAGCTTTGAAGGGCAGACCTGATCGTTTCAATAGTTTGTAGAATCACCGGGCGCCCTGTATCTGCCCCAGAATCTAGCCCGGAGCTCTTCCAAGTTCGGTGTATGCGATCGATCGAAATTGGTTTCACCATTATTGTAAACGTTTTGAAATTTTATTCCAACCAGGGTGAATCGTTAAATCCCCAAAAACGCAGATTCAAGTCGCCCGTTTAGGTTTAAATGGACCCGTGTACATTCTGTTCATGATTTGGAGATGGTATTTTTCTGTATTCGAATCCTTTAGTGCAAGCCGGATGAGTAGGCGATTGTTTTTGAGATTTAAATATATTTGCTCGTTTTACTTGGGTACCTTGACTTTTGCGAAAGTGTTTTCTTAGTGACATATTTTGGGACTTTATTTTATTGTTATGTGACCTTCGCAAAAATTGCGCTTGGATATGATTTGCTCAGTTTTGAAATCTTTCATAGTTTTACGTTATTTAATTGATGTAGAACTTAATACGCGTTATTTTCCAGTGTAGAACTCAAAATGTAGGCTTTCTGCTTACACAGAACTACAGGTTTCTACATGGGGTTCTAATTTTGTCTTGGGATCTCTGCTTAGGTGGACAAGAAACTCGCAGATATGGAGGCCACGAATGCCTCTCTTTCAGCCGAACTTGTGCAGCTTTCGAGTGGTACCAGCTTGAGTTTGGCCAAGCAGCGCGAGAATAATCTTGCTGATTGTCTTGCCCGCCGTCATGCAATGGCCGAAGATGTTCTCCGTGAGGACTTGGATATAGCTAATCGACGGATAGCGGATAAAGTTAGTTACACTGTCTCCTCGTTAAGCGCTTCTTTTTCAGGAAGACGAGTTGCTCTCAATCCGAAAAGATTTAGAAGCGGAACGCCTTCGTAGTCAAGATCTAGTGGCTGAACATGCTGATTATGTCGAAAACCTTCAGACCAAATTGAAAGTTGCTCAAGACAGATGCAATGAACTATCTTCCTCTTGTATGTTTGCGATTGGCTCGTTGACAAACATTTAGCGTTATGCACGGAAGTTCACGAACTGCGTCGCCGTCTGCAGGAGATTCTCACTTCGAAAAAAGTTACTGATGATATTAATGAAATTTTGCAGGCTAGTTTGCAATTGTTTAAAAATAATAACAAAAGTTGTTGTAAAATAATCAACTATTACCTTTTTTGTTTAAAGGAAGAGTTAAAGGATGTTCGAGAACAACTTGCGATATACGAACAGAGCCTGGGAATTAGTGGCGCAGTTGGGAATGCAGCTGAGACAGAGTCGTCATTAGAGACCTCAGGGTTGTTTACAACCCCGAGGCACCATCTACCGCTTTTCCAAGACAGCGGAGGCTCTGTTCTTTCAACTGTAATTTCTAGACCCCTTTCAAATCGGCGAAGGAGAAGTTGTCAATCCGTCACTTTTGCACCACATGTTGAAGATGAGGACAACGACCTTAGTGGTCTTAGAAGACCTCGAAGACCTTCGTCTGCCGTATCTGCTCCTCTATGCTCTACATGGAATCAAGGAAACAACGTAGTGGCTACTGTTAGCGACGACGAAGTCATTTCCGCCGCACCCTCGCGACGGTGAGACTTCGGAAGGGCCAAACCACGCCCCCTCAGTGCTTGCCACAACTTGTCTTAAACCTAGCCAAAATACGCGTCCAGATTTATTAAATCAGTTTTTTCCAAATGAAACGACGTAAATGCATCTGGTATTAAAATGACCAGTATCCCTAACTTTTTAGTGTTCTTATCTCAATCTCATTGACTGCTGCAGCTTGCCCAACCATATGGGTTATTGTCACTTCATTTTATGTGGCGTTCAAAAAATGCGCTCAAGTTCAGCCCTTTATATTACTCGATTATAGAAATTGAGGTGGTTGTTGGCTCTTTATTTAATCTTCTTCAGCTATTACAATTGTCATGAATCGTACGATTACGGGTGCTGAGCCAGATGTCAGTTTTCATTGCACATTTTTAAAGAGCGTCTTCGTACAATGGCGATGTTGTAACAGTTCTGACAGGGAGACTTAACTGTTCTTTGGAATACCATGCTGAATTAACCCATAGTCTCTGATTTACCTTCCTCCATAATATTGTTGTATTATAAACCTAGGCTACTAACCCGTTCTAGGGTTGTAAGGGTCAAATGATTTGAGCCTATACCTTTTGGACGAAAGCCATTACAAGCCAATTAAGGAAAAATAATCGAGTTAGCTGTAAAATTATTTAAAAAAGGCTTTTAGATCCACAATCGTCTTGTTCGACATTCGCGCCTATTGTGTACTTTGAGGTCAGGGTATTTCAAGTCCTGGTATTTCAAATCCGTATTAAATGCTTTTTATAGGTCAGCTCTGGGTCCAACTCCTGGTGTTAGCTTTGCTGCGGCACACGGGCTGGGCTCAGCAAGTGATCTGGGTTTCCTGAAGGCCCAAAATACCAACTCAGCCTTGAAAACCGAACTGAAGGTAGCGTTGACCTCGTATCGTGCGAAACGGCAGCAAATTACCGCATTGCACGAGAAGCTCTTTGCCACTCGTTGTGAACTACATAAAACAATAGCTGAACGCGATCGCGCTGAGGCCGCCCGAAATGATCTCCAAGTACGTTAACCTTGACTTTTTAAAGGCTAGGGTTACATTTTTAAAAAGCTGAATAACCTTTACAGGAAAATAAACGTCAATCTATATTTTTTATTGTGTTTTTTTGCAGGTGGCCTTTTTAATTTAAAAAATTCTTGGTCTTTGTTAATAAGAATTTACCAGAAGACGCAGCCACTCTTTTGGTATTTGCTTCTGTTAGTTATTTCATCACAAAATCCGCTTTATGTACGCATTTTCGCGGCGATTGCTCCTGCCACATTGGTTCACAATACTTGATATTATGAAATTAGGTGAGCAATGCTGCCATCGTGTTGATAGAGAAAATTCATAAACATTAGTGTCTATTTGGTTTTTTGACCCCAATTTTATGAAAAACGAAAAAAACCAACGTCGGTTTGCGGGCATCTTGAAAACAAATGAACACCTCAATTTCTTTGTGCGTAACCCGAGTTTGTTTTTAGTTGCGCATCCTTGCTCTCGAAAAGGAGTTAAGTCTCCAGGAGGATGCTCGAAAACCTGGCCCTCGTGAGTCAGCACTCGTTGGCCAACTTGAGCGTCTACAGGCCGATTACTCTCGCCTCGAAGCTGAACTACAGGTCTTCATGTGCATTTTATTTTGTTTGTTTAAATTCGCGTGCACTAGGTGATTTTGGAGTCAGAACATTGACTCTTGCAGACACTAAGCTTATCTATGACGTTCTGGCATTGGTTTCGCCGGTAGGGTGCTCTTATCGTAACTCTATTGTCGCTCCATACCGTCAGTGACAAAATCAGGCAAAATATTCTGGTTGTGTTGTAAATAACCTTTGTTAGCCTTTCCATTTGATACGTTTGGGACGTTCAAATACATGGCAAACATTCCCAAATCATACTGCAGCAAAAAGCGTAACGAATGTAGGGAAGATGCATTTGAGATATTTAAAAGAGTAACTATGAGGTCTTAAAATGTTTATTTGCTTTAAGTAAGATTAGTTAAAATATTGAAGCTTTTTTGAAATCCCTCAGAACTACACATTTAATGGTTGTTGCAAGTATGTTATTATTTTAAGTCGGTTTTGGGTACCCATATTTTGCTTCATTAGCCATCGGGATATAAATAGGCGGACTAAATCAAACACAAGCAATGCAAAAATGGTCAGCTGATAAGTGAGTTCGCTGAGGTTAATAGTATGTTCTAGATTCACGGCATTAAATGCCATAGTTTGGTACCTAAATGCTTATAGTTGTCTGTTTTGCCAATCTACACGCACTGAAACTTTTGTTCTTACCAGCCGTACAAAGGGGGCGCCGATTTATTTGCCGCAGTTACAATTACAATGTGGAAATTGCAGCTCGTTATGTTCGTCCGTTAAACAGCATTATTGACAAAACGGCTCCATGGGGCCCATTCTACTGTAAGGTTACCTCACATTGCGCTAGACTCTTCAGGTTAACCTTAGAGGTGAAATGTAATTACCTTGAATTTAACACACCAAACGTGTGATTCCCAGTTATTTGACATGAATGTGCTAAAGTATCAACACAGAAGCGTCCTGTTTGTAGAGATTTGTCTGTTGTAGACATTACGCTGTCGACTGCAGGACGCACTGGCAGCAGAGGCGCGGGCAGCCGCCGCCGAGCGAGCGTCCCGTGAGCGCCTGGAGGCGAGCACGGCGGAGCGCGAGGCCGCCGTGGAGCGCGCCCGCGCCGCCTGCGAGGCGCACTACACCTCCGCACGCAGGCGCCTCGAAGCGGAACTCAACACCGAACACGAACGCTTACTACAGCAAATGAAGCAGGAGGTGTTCATGGCTAGGTTCGCTGTTTTTATCGTCCATGCTTTGACTGCAAACAAGAGGTTTGCGATGTGTATTCTTGATGCAGACTAAAATTAGCGTTCACCTGAATCGACACCTGAGGCCAGTTACAGCACACAACGAAATTCGTGCAAAACAACTTCCCTTGATTTTAAACTCCTTATCGCCTTGTATCGAGTGTATCAATATGAATGAGGAAAGTGCACAATACTTGTGACTACCTCCTTCACTCAAACCCATAAGGAGGACGGTTGAAATGAACCTACCAAATGGAGATCAAAAGCAGGTCATGTAAAATTCCCCTAAAGTGCTTCACGTTAAAATGACAGATGCCTTAGGAAGGCAAATAGACACATTGATTCACATGCTTCAGAACAGTGGAAAGTTCGTTCTGGTTTGGAAGTAGTGGTTGTGGTAGGCATTTGAATAGTTCAGATGTAGAAGTACAACTATGCTATGACAAGCGAGCCCTTGTTGAAACAAAATGTATTGACCAGACAGCTAGAAAAAGTATGAAAAGGCGTATGTGTAATTTGGTTTTGGGAGGAAGACTCGATCAAATACACGAGGGATTCGTATAAATAGGCTTTTTGGAAAAAAGCAGTGCCTCTTGAGAAAGTAATAACTTCTGCGGGCACTTGCTTGCTTAGGCAATAGAAATGCGGAAAGTGCATTACACAGCACACATTTACACACGCATTTTCTACGTTAGTGAATGTAGACGTAACTAAAAGAGTAACAGTAAAAGCCTCAAGTAAGCAAAAGATAGTCTTTCGGTGTAAGTGGCTTTGAATGGCACTAAGAACACGTTGAGATGTCTCCTCACACAGATTGCAACGCTGAATCCTTGTTATGATTAAACATATAAGTTATTGATGTCGATGAATTATCACAAGCCCCAAGTCTCACATTGACCAACGTTGAAACTGGTCATGAAAAATCTACAGGAAGCAGTTTGACCAGAACTTGTACATTACATTGCGTTCTCATACGTTTCGTTTTGAGATCCTCATAATTACTACAGTCTTTTGCATAACGCCTCTACTTTAAATTGCTTACCTACCTCTTCTGCGTCATTCACAGTCCTTAATTTCGTAGCGGAGTGTTCCGGTGACGGCGCAGATAAGATCTGGTTTTGCTCAGCACAACCACCCCAAAGTATCCCAGAATCTATTGATTCAACAGTTTCCGAATTCGAATCAAATTCTGTTCTATCAAATTCATTCCTTAGAAGTCGATTAAGCTGCAAAAGATTTAGCACACTTTGCTAGCGCATGAAAACAAAACACATCGTGTAAAATACAATTAAATTTCGCAATTGGGGATTTAACCTACCTCAGACTGAAGTCGAATATCCTCGTTTTGAACATCTTCCTCAGGGGCTTGATTTGAGAAAAACGTACTAACACTGGCGCACATCTAGACAATTTTCTTATTCATGGCGTTAAATCGGCTACACAACACAAACACAACCATATAGCGCGCGATTTCACTTTCGCATTTATGGCCAAAATGACCTTTGTTTCCTTCACACAATTGTGTCCATCATTGCAGTTAGATACTTACAAGGGAAATTTTAACGCAACTCTAAAGTTTTGTTTGGACGAACTGAAGCATGGCTTTTTCTAATCAAGAGCATGCACTTCACTAGTTTTCCAGTCCACCACTTGAAGGCTAGGATTAAAGTCACAAAACTCCAAGACACTTTCTCTGTACACTGCTTATTTGTAAATATCGTCCTTGTTTTTTAGAACTGGCACTTTAAAAATGAGGTGCCTAAATTTACCAACTTAACCGCGAACTCCCTGATAGTTCTTGTTAGAGCAGGAAACGAACCTTGTTGTACATCATTAGCTTTCGTTAGCCTTACTGGGTGGTCAGAGTATGGTTCTTAGGTAAATTCTCGGAGCCGCCAAAATATACGGCATTACTGGTGTCACGTTAGTAGTTGTTGGAGGCCCCGACATGTGATTTTGAGCCACACCGAGACCGCCGCGTTGTATTGGACCAAAGACGCTAAACAGATATCCGGGAAGGCTAAGAGGACCAGAGGTAGTGGGGACACAAGTGTTTATTAGATGGCCTAGTCTATGTGTATCGTTATTGTGTGTGGGTATATTCAAGGTCGTGTGATGAATGAAGTTGACGAAAAGGGTTTGGGCGAACTAGTAGAAGTGCAAATGACTGAATGATTAGGTGAATGAAGCGTGTAATGGGTGAGGTACAATAAGCAGGGATAAGTGACCGGACGATCCACATGGTTGGTTGGGACGCTGTATCAAAGAGGGGGCGATATGTCTTGGAATGCGACGACAGAGTTGACGGAGGTGATTTAGCACGATTCACCACATGGTCAAAGCTGACGTTATCTTTTATTCGGGCTTTTTTGTGTGTCGAGTTGAGCCAATTATTGAAGTTTTAGTCCTTCATACACCTAGATCATGGTGTTTTGTGTCCCTCTTAATCAGCTGCCTGCTTAATTCAGTTCGGTGTGTTGTTCAATTTAGTTGCATTATTAGTTAGGACGTTGGGTTGGAGGGTCACGACATTTGCCGCTGTTGCGAAAGTCCCTGGTGTGTAATCTGTTTAGCCGTTCAACTCAGAGCAGAACAGCTATTTTCCCGGCTGAGCGCAGTTCCACAAATTTTATCAACTGTGCTGTTCCATTAATATATGGGTTGTGTCCAGGCTAAGCTTTTATCATTTGAATGACGAAACCCATGAGCGCACGTGAAATGATGTTGATCCGACCAACCTAAACAAACGTTTTCTTAAGATTTGATAGCAAAACTGCATGCCACAGTCGAACCCACGACAACGAACCCGTAAGCTCCAGCCTTTCTGTTGAAATCGTGTGAGCGTGGACCGTAGGAAAATGGTTGTGGAATCGCCAGTTTGCTCCATGTGGTACAAGCGTGAAGCTGAACCTCCCCATCTTCGTCTATGCAAGCTGATTTAAGATCAAAAATATGACCCTGGTATTGCTTCTATCTTAATGGACAAAAGTAGTTTAACGTCACGACGAAAATCGAGGGGGGTCAAATGACAGCTGACTTTGAGGAAGCGTTGACTTGTGATTTTGTGTCACCCTGATAGCAATTGGTTATTGACGCCTAAATGCACTACAGTTTAATTATGCGTCTTCCGATGAGGGCTCATGTCAGCTGCAACAAATGTTTTCTTTCGATGATTTTAATCGGATTAATTGCAATTAAGCTATCTTGATGCTTTGTCGTATTCTCCATCCTTTCATCATACATTTACGGTTCTTAAAATTGTGGCCAGTGGAAATACCACATCGTCGGACTGTGTGGTGCACCCTCCTTCTTTCCCGTTTAAAAGATCAACTAAGTTGTACTCCTCGTCATTAGGTTATGACGGTCTATGGCACTGCGTAACTTGAGAAAGTTGGCGTCGTCATTGCTGCCATCTCTTACGTAAGCGATAACGCAGTGATAAAATAGACGAGGAGTTGAGACAACAGCCGACACAAGTTTATCTCTGACTAGACCATTATAATTTATAATTGTGTAAAGGTGTTGCTGTTATGCGCTAATGCCGACGTTGAAATTGACGCAATAACCGGTAGGTAATGGATTCAGTTTGCAACCTTGTGGTGAAATAAATTCCCAATTGTTCTATGGGCTCGCAGAGCGAGGCTGTATTTGCTGTTTGTACGCTGAGAAAGGCGCTTTTTGAGACATTACCGGTAACTCATTTGTTAAGTCTACATGAGTGATGACGATTTAAAAGAGAACAGTGGGTATTCCAAGAAGGATTGTTTGCTGGCTGATCTTTAAAAACATGCGGCCAGTCCTATTATGTGTAATGCATTAAACTATCCAATAAACTTGCCTTGGTTACTTGCATCTGCCCTCTAGCAAGTCATAATCTAGTATTTTTAGTTGATGGCATTAGATGCAGTTCAGTGCGCCAGAAATAAGCAGGTTGGTGATGCGTTTCCACGCGTTTTCAAGTACGGGCTCTAAACTCTGCACACTGACAAGTGGAGGCGACAGCTCTTTTGAATGTGCCCAAGGTTCATTCTGCTTATCCAATTTGGAAAGCCCTTCGCTCGAATTCAGAGCAGGGTGCCTCTGCCTCTTTAACCTATTGCATTTTACTTTAGGGAGGAATGTTCCGCTTATCGCAGTGAGCTCGAAAGGGTGGCTAGAATGTATCAAGAAGCTCGTGCGGCTACCACTCAAGCTGTGGAGTTAACATTGGCCGAGGTGAGCATTATTACCTTGCCTAGCTGTCGCTAGAGGTCTTTGCCATGAAACATTTTCGTTTATTAATAGGTTTACTTGATTGAGTAATGTTTTTATAAATTGTTATCTGTTGTAGGCTATGCGAGAACGGGAAAATGAACGCATTCGGTTTTGGCGGGAAGAGTTGCCACGCCAGGTAAGTGTGCATTATTTTTAACGAAATTTCCTTTTCGAATTTCTACTAAGGAAAGTTTCTTGCCTCTTTGTTTAAAACTGAAGAATCTTTACGTGCAAGTGTCACTTTCGTTAAGCTGGGTGCAAAACTTGGTTTAATGAATCTTCTTTTCGACTTCCCGTACACCGCGTCAGTCCTCACGAATGTCCGAAACTGTCACCACACAACTCCACGTTTTTGCAACTTGAGTGTGCTGAGCGTTTATTGTATTGTTACGTATGCTGTAAGATATCTGGGTAAATACGCCTTTGCTTTGGGATTACTGGCTGGTACGTAATTCCCAAAATGTTTGATTCCTTCTGCACCCATGTTTTCAGAAAACCTAGCATATAAACCTTATAGTGGAGGAGGAGGAGGAGGAAGCCAGCCCCATCTCCCATAAAATGGCACTCTTCTAAAGAAGATCATTTGACTTGTGGCTGGCGTCTCTTAATGGCTACAGTGTTCATATCTAAAGGTCTCAATGTAATGAATCTGTTTCCGCGACAAATTGAGAAGAGAAGTAAAGTGGCAGTTTGGTAATTATAAATTTGCGGTAGTCCGCAAGCCCAACACAATTGCAACGACTAGAGGATTGTGCCAAGAAGACGCTGGGTAGACGGCTTTCAGCTGTTTTTATCTGATGCGTCTCATGCCAGAGTACTTAAGCACAGTACAGGGTGGGGTAAAAAGTGCTCAACTCGTAATTTGACCTGGACAACACAGCCTATTTTGAGGTAGGGTACAATTTGTTACGAATAATGCGGCATCACAAGCAGGCATCCGCAGTTGCGCCCTCCATTTTCGCTACATAACTGCGTATTATCCCGAAGTAATGTAGTCGTGGCACCTTTGCTTGAATTGTGTGGGGAGGCATCTAATGGCCATTTGGACTTGATTCCAAGTTGGACGACCAAAATATGCCATTAAGACCTCAGCGTCAGAACGCTTATCAGAATGCAGAGTTATCGCTTTGCATCAAGTGAAATGAGTTTTCATAATTGAAATAACTATTGCAAAATCTGGTCCTGAAATGGTTGTTATTTTGACAAACGAGTTGTCACGTGACTCTGTACACTTTCTTTGATTCAGCAGAATAGTTTCAACCGAAACGTTTTCGACACTAGTACTCATGTCATCAGAAAATAAGTCTACTTGGCTCGTTATTTTCATTGTGAATAGAGGTCACGATGCTGTAGACAGCATGGAGGCCGGAAGTGCACCTATCCGAATGCTAGTGAGTTTCCTCGTCCACATGGACACACCGAGGTCGATTAAGGCAAAACAAAGATAACTCGGACTTATAAGAGAAGTTGGTATGTGTTATCCTAAAAACGATACATATCGATCAATGAAGCATACACAGTGAGGCCACAGTTTGGAAGCTTAACATACTGGTTGGCCTGGTATGGAGCTCCATCTGTAGAGTGAGCAACTCTCGAATAAACGAACTGCGAGCGCGCTGGACAATGGCGATTGCACTGATCTAGTGCTTCAATGAAGCACAAGTAACAAGATATTAAGCAGTGACGTGTTAAATGTTACACTGAGTGGTGGTTCCAAATAACAGCTGACGCAATTGCTGAAGAACGGAGCTTGTGAGATGGTAAATTGTTGAAAGTTAGACTTGTTTGACGAAGACTATTAAAGTCAGTGTCGATCAATTAAGCCATAGTTTGTGCAAAATGGGGTAGCACAATCTCAAACGTTCTTGCAGACCAATCAAACAAATTGTTGAGGCATCTTCTCCAACAGTATTTATGAGTGCAGTCTATAGTCCAGGAAATCCATTTCCTTTCTGCACCTATTACTCAGATCGAGCAGGCGCGTTCCAGTTGGCTATCCGACACAGAGAAGAGAGCAGCACTTGAAGCAAGTCGTATTCGCACTTTCTGTCAAGCAGAGTTCGAATCTCGGCTCGCAACCTACGCAAGGGAACATCAGGCAGAATTGGACCGACTGCGTCGCGTAAGTGTGTGTGTGTGTGTGTTTTCTTGTGACCTCTCTTGTAGTTAAAATCATTTCTTACGTTCCGATGCCGTTCTTCCATCTAGTCAAAGTGCATGCGTGATCAGGCTGTCAGTTGCACACAACCAGCGATTGTGACAGTAGTCGCGACACACGACAGTCACCCTTTGATTGCCAGTCTTCTTTCGGACGACCTCTTTACCCGACTTGTTTCCGCTCTTAACAACAGCCACTTACTGGATCTCATCGAGGACAGCCTTACGTGTGTTTTGCAGAAAGTCGCCCGCACCTTGGTCCAGCGAGTTTCCGATGTTGCATCGAAGTCATTGCTTGCAGCACTAAGTGAATTCGGTGTTAGTAGAAAATACCATAAGGCCTAATTTCATGTTGGCAGGATTTGATGAGTACTTTCATTTTAGGTGCTTGAAGAAGACCAGCACCGACTGACAGAGAAGCTGTCATTAAGAAGTGCAGAAGAGCCGGTCGTCGTGAATTTGTTATGCATGCTTGAGAAAACGGTTAGCTCTGATTCGTCGATGGAAGTAGCAATTATTCGTAAACTGGCCTCCAAGTGCGCAGCATTCGGTGTGACTACTGTCGATTCTGCAACTCAAGTAGGCGGGAAATCGGTGGAAGCGGGTCAAGCGTCGGTTTCCAGCGAAGTCTTGAAGAAAATCAAAGGTACACTGCTTGCCTTCTTGTAGATGCAGAGTTTTCCATGGGTCATCAGATAACTAGTGTATAGATTCCAATCTGAAGATTGAGTTTTGCGTCTTCTGTTTTGCTTAAGTATATAATTTTCGCTTTTGAAGCATCTTTTGTGAATTCAGTGTGTACAAAATGCGTTTTCGGTTAATTCTAAATATTTAGAGACGTGACTTACAGTTGTAGTCCCCTCGGATGCGGAATGCCTTTCGATGTTTTGGTACAAATTAGCACCGTGCCGTGCTTATTGCTGAATTTTTTAAATCGGGACATTGAAAGCAACGACACAAGTATTATTTTAAGCAAAACAGTTTTTTTATTAATGCCATGGAAATGTGACATTAGTCTGATCGGTTTAGTGATACAATGAGGTGTAGGTGAATAGTGGGGTGTAGCGGAGTCAAAAAGTGGTCTTAGAAAATTTTATACGAACAAACGACGTCGAATGAAAGTGAGTAGGCATCAGCAGAATATGTCCGGAAGTCATTGGACACATGCACGTTGTCGGACCTCTACTACTATTCCCAATTGTTTGGTAAATGTGGAATGCAAGGCAGCCATTGAACAAATAAATGGCTAGTAATTACAGCCTTTCTCACTTATTTATAATCCAAAAACTTGTTTCCTGATTACTGATCCTCAAGCGCCCTCAACGGTTTTTTCTATAAAGGTTGGAATTATGGAATTGAGTTTTGCCATTACCTTAATTCCAGTGGTTTTGTTTTGTTCTGTCTGCTGCGCCTAGTCTTTTTCATGCATCTGCAAAGATTGTAAGGAATTATTTTCCGCTTTATAGTCTGCCAGTCTGTTGGTGGGGTTGTTAACCAATGAGAGTAACTGCTGCCTCTGTGATTTTGGATTATATTGACAATTACTAGTTAACTGACTGGATTTTTGGCTCTGGTTTTTTGTATATTTACATTTTACCAAACATGTCTACAAACAATGGCTTATTACTCTACCTTCTGAGTTGTACCGTATTTTGTTCTTTTAGTGCTTCTGTGTTCTTGAGAATTCCTGTTTGGGTTTTGTGCTGAGATGCAAGTTTAAAAACGGGCAATAAAGTAATTATGGTCGACGATCATATTGGCTGTTAAGAGAATGGACCTGCGAAACTCACAGCTTGAATGCAGTTCCCATCAATTTCCTCGGTTTTAAGTAAAGTGGTTAAGCGGGATATGAAAACCTTCTTAAACCAATTGTTTTCAGTGGAAAAAGTGGGCGAGCTGTAGGTGAAAATACTAGGTGCAGTAATTGGTGTTAAGCGAAGCGCCATGTTTAAGATCGTTGGGTCCTTTTTAATATTCTCCTAATGCTTAAGACAATTGAACACGATTTAGTAGGGGCACTATGGTAGCACATTTTTACTTCTAATCGACAAAACTTTTAACAAGGAGTGTTGACATCCTCATTACCTGGACACAAGGCCCTCTTTCATTTGCTCACGTGTGTCTTGCCTGTTGGCGGAGGTTTGTGTGTGAAATGGATGCAATCAAATGCAAAGGCAATTAATTTGCCCTTTCTGGTCTGTGTATCAAGACACAACTTACAAATGACTCCTAAGAAACGTACTGTTAAAGTGTTTACAAATGTATTTGCAACGACATGCAGAGACATGGACAGCTCTGCTGGCATAATAGTGTAACCAACAGGTCAGGTGGGTTTGTGCATCATGTCATTTCTTTCTCTCAAATACACGTCCTTCAGCTAAGGTGCATTTGAAATGACTCAAGACAGTCTTGATTGTCCCAACATGTTTTGAATGTGGGTAGTAAAATAACAGGAAATATTAATCCTAGTGAGGTGTTTTGCGCACATATGAAGATTCATGAAGGTAGCAAGCATTATAAGTACGTAACAACTAGTGACTTGGTATCACCAACTTCTGGTGGTCAGTTCATAAAAGTAGACAAAATAGTCAAAACAGTGTTGACAAATGAGGAAGCAGATATGTAAGGCAATGGGCACATTAAAACAACTGGTTAATAGTCAGTAGAGCGAGTCAGTTTTAAAGTGATTGTAATGTTGCCAAGATTATTTCTATTGCTTACTACTTTGACACCTTTAAGTAGGCCCAACGTCTTTTCGTAATTTAGGTCTTGAGTAAAGAAAGCTTATTGTTGTTTCACGTTTATTTAACTTGAAATTTCACGCTCTCGTTGTATGAACCAGGGGAGATGCTTTCCTACGTCGAGTCATGTCAGGAGAGGTATGCAAGGACGTTGCAGATGAACTTCGTCCGCATACACCGTCGCGCTTGCAGACAGTTGACTCAACGCTTGTGCGCTGCTCTTGTAGAGGCCGGAGTTCGTTTTAATCGCTCTACGTCTCTTCCTTCCTCCGTCACCACGGCGAGGCAGTCAAATGAATCAATGAAGTATGTCCCTTTATCTCAAGTCAAGGCTATTTCATTATTATGCGGCCTGTGTACATTCTAAATTTTTACCATTTCAGTAACGAAACCCATCAGCGCATGTGAAATGTTGACGATCCCGCCAACTTAAACAGACTTTCTTAAGATGATAACAAAAGCTCCATGCTACATTCGTATCCAAAACAACGAACCCATAAACGCCAACCTATCTGTTGAAATCGTGTGAGCATAGACCGTAGCAAAGTGGTTTTGGTGTAGAATACCTTAGCCATAGTATGAAGAAGACCGGTACAACAAAATACGCTTTACTGAGCAATCGCTAGCCAGAACCGCACGTCGGGCGCCTTTCATCCGAGTCCACCACTCTGGCTGTGCCTCTCATCTGCGGTTTCTCATTCGTGCCTGTCTCTGGTTGGCTGCATGTCGTCCTCGCATGCCATTCGCACACAAAGGGACAGATGATTGGTTGAGGTCTGCTCCCTTATACGTTTCTATAGGGATTGGCCAGCTTGCTCCATGTTGCAAAAGCATGAAACTGAACTTTCCATCTTCATCTATACATACTGATTTAAGACCAAAAATATAGCCATGGAATTGCCTCTATCATAATAGGCAAAAGTAATGGCAAATTTCGATAGCAAATGGGCCTTTTGTGGGAAATAGAGGAACTAACGAGAGCTCATTTTCATATAGATCATTTTTTATAGTTTGAATGTATAATTATTTCTTACACCAAGTCGTGTTAATTTTCTCATTTGTTGTTGTTTTGTGTGATACCTTCCCCACAAGCCCACGTCTGTGTTCTTAGCGCTTCAATGGTGATAATGCCGATTGCCATGCACATTCACTTGACGTTTGCCCCAATAATACAACAGTATTGTTTACTCTATGCATTTTGAAGTCATATCAGGTTCTCGGAGTTGCAGATAGAGTCTTTGTTACATATCATCGACGCGACTTGTACCTCCACTGAGGTGGCCGTCTCCGATGGATCCCGGAAATGTCGACCAATCTTCTCACCCACTCACCCACCAGCGCGCCAGACACAACTCCTATCCACCAAGGTGTGTCCAAATAAGAATTTTTAATCGGAGAAATAGTGTACGGAGCTCTAGAGTTTACTTTTATCAAACCATATGAACCGTCGCACATGACATCGTAAGTCGTACCCAGCAAATTCGTTTGATCGCGGTACATTGATTGACTAACAATCCATGTTCAGTAGTGCAATCACCCGTAAACTGCTGATTTCAGATGATTTCTCTGCAAGCCACTTTAAGGATTTCGCTCGAGACTTTACTAAATAATGCATTTCCGTTGGTTCAGCAAAACTGATTTTAACCAAACGAAATTGATTGCTTAATTGTTAATTTTCCTGTGTGAGTTAAACCCTGAAGATTGTTTTTTGACCAAACTAAATGTATGCCACATTTAACATTCCTAATTCCCCCTGATTTTAACATTGGTACCACATACGTTGCCACTTGTTAGCTTCGAAACCCCAGATTAACACACCTTCGCTGATCCTAGACCTTCAGATACAATGACCAGCTACCGTGCAGTGACCCTGTAACTATGTTTCCAGTTGTTCAAAACCATGCAGCAGCAACTAACGAACGAACCGACGGTGTTGAATATGACCTTAATGGACTTCTCAATACTAAAATGGAGTCGCCTAAAGCCCCAGCCCCCGTTCCACGCGTCCGGAGCCGACCCCCGAAAAATATATAACCAGCTCATTCGCTCCGATACCTGTTCCCGATCTGTATAAAACTCTAATCGTGTAATTTTATTGTGATTTGCAGTTGCGCATTTTTTAATGGAGAATTTACCAACCGATGGTCCTGTTGCCGGTGGCTGCATCATCCATACAGGTTGGGACTTGCTTCGCGTAATAACTCCAGGCCGACTCCTGAAATACTTTTAAGAGGCTCATAATTCTCAAGTTATGCGAACTCTGAGGGATAAGGTTTTTAAGTGGTCTTTGCTCAATGCGAATTCACTCAATTAAATTACCTTTGTCAGTGGTGCACACTAGAGGCAGCTTTGGGCCATCTTTATTTGCCGTGTTAGGCGTGAGTCACGAATTGACCAGGCTACATCACATCCTTAGTTTTGACCTAATGGACAACAATGCAGCAATGGTTTGAAGAAGTGCATATGAGTAGTTTGAACGTTGAAAATCTACGCCTTTGTTAGCTGGGACTGTCTTATTTTCAGATTCTTATGGTTAATTTGTTTCCTTTTACCATATTTTAGGTGTTGCTTTAGTTAACTTATTCATTTCTCCTGAAACCCTTACTCGTGTCCAGTAACTAAGTGATAACATTCGACATACAGGCGTATGTACTCTATTTCGTATTATTCGTTTTGTGAATTTTAAAATAATCAGCGTTCACAGGTGAGTAAAACGATGATCGCTTAAAATCTTTGACCAGCTAAGTCCGAGAACTGCGAGGTTGAAATTGACTGTAAACATTAGCATTTAGAAAAGGTTTGGACAGTGGATTTAAATCCCAAATGGAAAACACACGTAAGATGCACATACGCAACAGCACCGGAGCTCAAAATTAATTAAGTAACCACTAGCAAGTAGTTCGCTTGGCGTTCATTTAAGTCTACATCTATGTTGAAGCTTTTTCTAGGTTGTACATATTATTAACTAGATACAGAGTACTAGCTATCACATAAATCACGGTGTTGGCTTGGAAGCATGTTTTGGGTTTTGCTACTTGAAAAATTCGAAGTGGTAGGAATGGGACAAGGTGTTCTGCTAACTCCCAGCGAACCCACAGTAGTAACCCAGTCAAAGGTACAACCATCCAGTCCAAAGGCCACATTAGGCGTTAGAGGATATGGCTGTCAGTACCAAGTGATTTTAGCGTGGCAAGTCTCCAGGGCTGGATGATGCTGCGATTCCAAAGTAGCATTAGTAGTTCGGTGGGGGTGCTCGATTCGAAACGCAATCTACACCGTAGTGACAGGTTAGTCAGGTAATCATAACCACCACAACTTGGTGCCAAGCCAAAAGACCGTTAATATTTATGGTGCGAAATTTATTTAACCAGGAGAAGCGAAGGGCCGTTGGTACAAAGTGATCATTTGCAAGCACAGTGGGGAAAAAACTGAACATGTACATACTGACGCGTTAGGATACGATGACGTCACACTCCAGCTCACAGCTCAGTTTTGATACCCAGTTCGCTGAGATCGATTTCCTCCACATGCGTTACCTGGAAAATCAACACAAAAGCATCAGGGGATATCGCTGATCGATTTCCAAATCACAAAAAACACTGTAATTTACGTTTTGTGATGTTGAGGCTTCCCGTAACCAAAGAAAATTACACAACACAGCATAAACAATGAAGACTGGTCTAACAAAGTTCGGAATGCTTTGCTGTTTAGTTTGCATTTTGAGTTACACCAAACACGTTTAAATCTTACGAGAGATTTTACAAGTAGACGAACCTGGTCATGACGTGCAGTTTTTTGATTAGAACCAATATAGGCACACATTTTCGGGGTTGATGGTTAAAAAAAATTAGAACATAAAGTTTACGAACGTTCCAGTAAAAAAATCGAAAGCAGTAAAACCGTCAGGACTGTCAGAGGGCGACTCAAGTGCACCAAGAAGGCCGAACAGAACCAAAGTTCAGCCGCAGAGTCAGAGAAACAGCGGTCGATTCCCGACGCATACACCAATAATGACAATAACGGATCATTAAGTACTTACTAATGCATCTTTTCCATCCCATGGTGTACTGGATTGGATTTCAGGCAGCGATGACATAGTACCGAGAGGCACAGAGCTCATGCCTAGACTGAGGTCGCGTAAGAAGTCCCGGATACCCTCGGACGCGAAAGGGCCGTGCATTACGGCAAATTTATGCTTCCTCATATTAATCGCAACCATTGTCTGAAATGGTTAACACATATTTCTAAAGTGAAATGACTTGGAATTTACGCAAAAGGCAGTGTTTAAATTGTAGCTACGTCTATCAAAGTTATTTCCCATCCAGCAAGTTCGTTTGGCTATACTGTTGATATTGGGAAGTTGGAAGGTTCCCCGAGAAAACCACCATACTTTCCTTCTTCATCCACATAAAGACGGATATAGGCGTCCGGACACAGATAAAAAGGTTTTGTACACCGACAACAAGCACCAGATTATTACGAGAAGTCAAGTAATGCTTAAATCAGAAACTTATGAATTACAGGGTAGCCGAATCCGCCAACTTGAAGAACCTCTTCCAGGCCCTGATGAGTGCGAGCAGCCGACCACAGCCATCTAAAAACGAAGAGTTCTTGAAAAAAACCAATGGTTTGGATAATTTTGTTGGCAAGTCCTAAATGAAAACCACGGGAACACCGTGTCATACCCACGGACAAAAAATATTTACCCCCAGTCTTTTGCTTTGTTTGTTTTGGCAGCTTCCCTCAGTATGTCTAGATAGGTTGTGCGACACTTTGATTGGCAATCAAGTAGTTGAGGTAGAAAAGCAATAATGCAGAGTTGCTTGTCGTCACAACCATCTCGAAGCACCTCATTGGATACGATTTCGTAGACCTCTGGAGGTGGCCGGTTTCGTTCTGCTTTTTCCAAACCGAAGGCCACGATTTGTTCGGCTGAACGACCTCCTTGATACTCATCAACTAGACCTGATTTGAAGTACTTTATTGTGGGGAAACCTCTAATCTAAAATAAAATAAGATAGTTAGAGCCAATCCTGTGCGAGAAAGAAATCACACAAATTAAAATATTAGTTTGGTACCCAGGAAGCACGAATGCGATTCAAAACCTACATCATATCGCCCGGCGAGTTGAGTGTGAACAGTTGCGTCTACGGTGCCGACCTTTACCTTGCCTTTAAGCTGTTCGGCAGCCCTCTTCCACTCCGGAGCAAGGTTTTTACCTAAATTGCATAAAAACACTAGATGGATTATTTTGAAGAACCGATTGTGACAGAAGGCATGGAATTCCAGGACGTCGGTGTAGAAATTAAATTTTACACGTTCTATAGCCTCCATTACCTGATTTACATTATAATACATGAGCGTTTTGTGTGCAACACGAAATCGACACATGCACGACAATTCACTTACAATGTCCGCACCAAGGCGCAATGAAAGCAACAAGCCAATCATCATTGCTTTGCAGGACGAGCGAATCAAAATTCTTCTCAGTCAATGTTATAACAGCTTCCGAACCCTGCGACTGACTGTCTTCCTTATAACTCTTATTTGATTGGCCAGTAGAACCACAAGATCCACTGGTGGCTCCAGCGGTAGCCTGCTTAGCCAACAAATCAAGTTTCACACCCTGAAATATTTAATAAGCCAACGTAACTTGCAGAAAGGGATGGTTTCTTGTAAATCCCTAATTAAATAAAACTGTCATTGTTACATTGGACCGTATGTAGTGATTCACAACATTTGCTATTAAACTTACATCGTAAGGTCGAACTTATAGGAAATAATTTTACTGACTGTTTATTGTTAACGTATGTGATCCAAAATAGCAAATAAGAAAATCCACTATTTACCTGTTGTTTACAACGGACATCAACGAGCTCGTAGACTTGTTCCATTAGGAATTTTATAAGCCCATCGGTAGTCCGGACTCCCGTGTATTTGACTGAACTAGCACTACCATTGTCACGGAAAATAAGGATAGTTGGGTAGGCTTCAATATTGAATCGATTTCCAATATCCTGGTGTACTTCGTTGTCCACCACACCAAACTGTACAACACCCTAAATACGTAAAATAATGATTACATGTACCTAAGACTACAACAGTTGGTATATGACTATGACTACGCATGACATTCGACCGACGAAAGTAACTTAAATAACAAAGAAAACCACCACTTTGTCATTAAAATTGTCAATGTTAGAGCATTATTACTAATAAAAGTTTGCAAGAGTGTGTAAGCGATCGTTCCAGAGGTCAGAAGCTATAAAATAATACCACAAGTTGCTTACTTGAAGGAGTTTGGCCGCTTTTTTAAACTTTGGAGCGAAGTTTTCACAGTGTCCACACCAACTTGCATAGAATTTGACCACTTTTACGCCAGGTTGAGAAGTAAAACTTTCAAAATTGTCAGTGTTTAACTGTGTCACAAAATCTTCACTACCATAAAGAGCAAAACTTGTGTGGATAACAATAAGTAAAAAACCTACAAATTCAAAAAAACCTTAATTAGCGAATTTTTTTAAAGTAGCGACTGATGCACTAGGCGTAATACCAATCGTGGCAGGAAAAGTTAAAATAAGGGATATGTAAACGATCAAAAAATTGAAACGTCGGTAATAGGCGACTTATACCATGCACCAGGCCACGATTAGTTAACTATCTGGAAGCATATCGATCATGAATAAAAACTTGAGTTGTTATTGAGAGAGGTACTTGAAGCGATGAAGTAGCCGAAACCCGAAAAACAAATAAAATCAAACGCTTTCAAAACAACGTAACCAAATCACACAGAATCGAGGCTAAAACTGGCGCGGAAACAAGCAGATCAACTTACTCTCTAAGATACTAAGTCGTACTGGGATATTGGCATACCAAAACTAACAAACCTAGCAGCTTGTGAAGTGACCCAGAACCATACATCTTTGATTAATGCATGCAGAATTGGAGATACAAACCATAGTTACTATAATTTGGACTTATTACTAAGCTAGTCATACGTGAAAGGCGCATGAAAGTTTTAAGACAATGAGTACGGCTAAAATAAACTTGTCATTTGCTAGTTAAAATCATTGAAAAAATAAGATAAAAGCTTAACCATATCCACATTAATAACGCACAGAAGTACATTTTCGATGCACATACCCCGTGTTGTGCACTGGTTTATATGCAGAAATAGACCTACCGAAAAAAGACCTCACTACCGGCATCGATTTCCACACTTAGAGAAATGATTTACCAATGAGCTTCCGGCACTTGTTATTGTATGATAAAGCATGATGTGCAAACTTCCAATTGGCTATTAGGAATGCAGAAAAACTCAAATAGTTCCCCAAACCGCGGAAAACGTTGCCGATCTTGATCCCTGATGTTAATGTTTTCGTTGCTTTTTCAACAAATTTAAAAAAAGATCATGTGCCATTTCATATCGCTTTGAAACTTCCAAAATATCAAATTTAATTTCACATATTGAACCAGTATTTGAAATCTCTGTTTAAAAAATCTGTATTTTCCAAATAAGTATCTATGTAATTTAGTTCTTTACTAAGTTTAATTTCTACAACTTATTATAAAAACTTTGATAATCATTGTTTATCGATCCCAATGTTAAGGATTAGGTGAATACTCACAAAATTCCACTTTAATCGAATTTTAAATAAGACGAACTGAAATTTTAAGCTTTTTCTTTTTTTTAAGAACTTTTTGACTCATATCTGCTAAACTGCTTACATTAGGGCAATGTAGGTGTTGCAAATTTTGTAAGGGCTATTTACCTTATCTATATTTGATTTAAATTCTAAGCAGTGGATCTGAACTGGGCTTATACAGTTACCAATATCACCAAAGCAAGCGATCAAATTATATAAATCTTTGAATTTTAAACTCAACTAGGACGATGAATTTTTGGTCTTTAAATAAGAAATTGAAACTACGAAAATTTGGGTCCTCTTTTACGTAACTGACAGTATTCATGCAAAATCTGATATCATGATTTCACGTGTATACCAAGCACAACTTTTACAAAGCTTCTACCTCACATGCCCTGAAATTCTTCTGGTAATCGTTTCTCCAATTATATAGTCATCTAAATAGTGGTCTAAATACGACAGCCCTTTGCCACTGTACATGCCTTCTACAACAAACAGACTTTCTCTGCTCCTCCACAAAGAATACATCCATGACAAATCCTAGAACCCTATCACGTGGACCTGGACTAACCTATAGATAATTATCTCCATCAAGGTATCTTTACTCCATCATTCTCCCCATGGGCGAAACGGTTACCCCTGTCAAGAACAAAGACGGCTCCCATCGGCTCTGCACAGATTGCCGAGAGCTCAATTCTGTGGAAACTCGCAGCTCCTTTTTTTACCTTGCATGGATGACCTTCTAAAAGCTCTTTATAGACAAAGATACTTCTCCGGGCTCAATCTTTCCAGCAGCTGCTGTCAAACCGGGGTTAATATAATGGACAGGGTAAAGACAGCTTTTACACAACCGTCTGGCCTCCATGAGTTATGTACCCCCCCCCCTATGGGCCCAGCCAAATCAGCAGCTACCTGTATATCTATTTGTGCAGAAAGTCCTTCAGGGCCCTTTTTAACAAAAATGTCTGGTCTACCTAGAAGACGTCATAGTGCTTGGCTCCATTAGAAAGGAAATGCTGGACAGCCAAGCCAAAAACCCTCCAAAGGTACTGCTAAGCCAACTTGACTATTAACGTGAAAAACTGTTGCTTTTACAGCAATCGATCAAGTTCCTTGGCTTCGTAGAGTCAAACTCCGGACTCTCTGCACACCCGAAAAATTAAACTGGTTAAGGAATGGCCTTAACCCTCTTCAGAAAACAAAGTGTGTTTGTTCTTAGACTTAACTGGCCACTATCTTTCCTTCATCCCCGGGTGAAGCCAGGTAGCCCTTCCCCCACAGCGGCTTACTGAAAACAGTAGAACCTTCGATTGGTCAATGGAGTGTGGAGAGGCCTTTACGAAACTTAAGCAAGAACTTGTCGCTGTCTCTAGTTTGATGTTCCCTAACCCGGAACCTAATTCTCCACGATTTATCCTCTACACCGACGCTGGCAGTCATGCCGCAGACAGTCCTGTCCCAATGGCACAGAACATGTTTTATAGCCCATGCGAGCCAGATCCTGGATAGGGCTATGGAGTTTCAAAAACCGAAGGGCCACCTAGCTCGATGTCAAGAGGTTCTAGCTGACTTTGACGTCAAACTGCACTACTGCTGAGACTATCGTGTCCTATTGGGTCTCTCGCTGTGGAGTTCCAAACTCCAAACACTCCAACGAAGGGTCTAGTTTAAAGTTTCGATTAGCGAAGGAACTTTCTGGGAATATGAGTTTTGTGATATCCCACACAACAGAAATGTCTAAAGGGAAAGAAAAAAGAAATTACACGTATCATGTTGGGGATCCACGATACCCCAAGATTGCTCGTCGTTGATTTCTAGCACTAATTCACTAACATGTGTTTTATTGCGCTTTTTATCAGGTCAAAGTCAATCTTGACGTGAATTAGTTTCACTTTAGGCAGCTCACTCTGCACGTGGCTGACGTGATTAAAGTCCTCTACACGAGCTCTAGTCTTGTTCATATATTTGCGTAGGAAGGTTGGTTCTAGCGTCAACAAGGGATCTGGTACCGTTATTTGAATATTTTATTCTTAGTTACGGGCAAACGTAACATATCTGTCCTATGCGCGCCTATATTTACACAGCCAATAATGAGATCTGGGACTAATTTATCTTACATTACTTGCTTGCCTACAGATGCACAGCCAACCAGTCTACAGGGTTTTCTCCTGAACTCCTGATGTTTGGACGTAAACTAAGAACTCCCTTTCAAACTCCAGTTCCCCCCACCGACCGACCCTGGTGATTATGTCAACCACGTCGTATATGTGCACGGCGGGACTAGCAACCCCGCTCGGCAACACTGAAACTGTAGTCAAGAACATAAAAAATGTTTTTATGACCGCATGGCCCATAAAGCTCCCCACCAAAAAATGGATTCATTGCGGGTCCGACAACTCTACCCCAACCGTAGCAACTTCACGAAACACACCAGCCTATTTACATGCTCCTTCGTGGTCGTCCAAGCATCCCCCAACAACACCTACCACATCCTTCCGTCTGCGACCAGTTCTCCTTTCCCCTTACTGTGCACTACAGCAGCCTCAAACTTGGACACGAAGTGATCCGCTTTTCAAATACAGAAAACCTGATAACGGACGCAGGAAATCTAGTTTACCACACTATTGAAATCACCTGCGCAGCCTCACCTTCACAGCTCTTTCGAACAGCTGCTCTGTCACGTACACCACTCAGCACACACTCAGCACACCTGCCTCATAATTAGCACGTGGATTTGGTTAAATATTCGCGAGTCCTGTCATTCTGTTCACTGAAATTTCCCCCATTTGCATATAGTTGTTGTGTCCAATGATACTAACCAAGTGTCTGCTCAGAAGTAGAAATTTTGAACTACCCCTTTACGTGTCTCTCCTCTATCTGCTATATCGATATCATCAACGGATTAATTTGGCTAGCGAACAGGAAGTTCATTAGTATGAACGCTTACCTAAGGTTTGCAGTGAACTGGTGAAGGGCTAAAAATAGAATCAAGTGAAAAATGAACGGCACTGATTGGTTTGCGGAAATAGTGCACAAAAAAATCAAAGTAAGTGCCTTCCTCCGAAATAATATTACTGTCAATTTACTGAAATCCGCGACTAAACTCCAACTAACATGGCGGATGTTTTAAAACATAATGGATAACATATCTGGGGTCACCTGTCACAATAATAAACAGTTTTGAATTATAGCGCATCAGAAGGCGGATTAATTGCCAAGGGGCTAAACCTATGTCATATTTTGTCGTTGTTTAAAACGTATTGGCAGCCAGACACTGTAAAATTACTGAAATGATGCCTAATATTTATTAAACGCAGAGGACCAGAAATTTAAATTCATTGCCTAATCTAATGCAATTCAGGACCGCTGTATCCAGAAACTGCTCAGACATTGAGTTGCACTGTGAATTAACGTTAAGTCAGCGTCGCTTCCATAGGAATTCCAGCTGTACCATTTGGTTTGAGGACTAAAGATGGACTGACCGCTAATCATTGTGGGCACTGAGTAGTGGCGACGAATAAACGTATCCGTGTGCTAGAGTCGAAGGATTTCTAAGTGTATTCTTTTATTAATATTTCCAAAAACGTTGCCTACTTATAAAAAGAGAAAAAATATTGTCGAAAAATGTTGGTACCAACACTCAAATAATGAGCTTGTCTAAATAAACTTAAATGAACTCCCTTTTGTGAGCCTCAGGACATATTTATGCATTGTCGATTTTTAGGCAACAAAATTTGCTATGAAAACAAGCCATTAGCCCATTTTACTTGTGCATTGCAATTTATATAATCACGATGCGAAAATTAATTAATACTCTAGCAGACGAAAATCAATCACTAAAAATTCGATTTCCAGAAATTCGATATGCTCACTTTTCACTTTAATGCAGGAACAGGTACGAAACAGAAGAAAATATTGTTTCGATGACCAGCGAACACTATTTGAATACATAGTTTTACAACATACTCAAAACATATTTACGTAACGTAATTTAGTTTTGCGAGTGAACAATTTTTTAAAGTTTATTTGAACTTTTCGCACAATTGAATAAATAAGGCTGCAAGCTTATTGCGTTTAATCGGTCGGTAGTGTAGTGTTTCCTTTCATGGTAAGAACGTGTAAAGAAGTTTACCTGTGTTCTTAGTTGGCAAAGCCTGCTGTGGTAAAGTGCAGTATTCATTTCATGTTTTAAAAGTAGCCATTCAAGTTACTTGTTTTTGTTTTTGCTTAAATTTGTTGTTGTTTTTGACAAACGCAACCTATAAGAACTTGAATTTTGCATCAAATACATATTTATAATTTAGCCGGCTCTCCCCTCATTTATCTAAACTATTTAGAACTATGTCGAAGCAGTACGTTGCCACACCGCAAACATCGTTTTATGTAAGCGGGAAGTGCTTTTTTGCATTTACTGCCAAATTAGTCGTTTAATTTATACTTGTTTATCTGTTAAATGATCTTGTGTCCATTAACGTTGTCCTACCTCTTTTGGATATTGGTTCAATCAATTAAGGTAGGTAGCCACGTCCAATGTTTCATGTAAAAGCTTTTGACGATTTCTGAGATGGTCCTCTTGAAAGGATTCCGGAGACCAATTCCAATTATGGGGTACTCGGACGACGCCTTCTATCCTGATTGTCGTTATTTTTTTGAAAATTGATACCTGGTCCACCTTTCGATTTTTTAGGTTTAAATTATTCAATTTTCAAATGCTTTTCTGAAAATGCACAACTGTTTCAAATGTCCTAGCCTTGAGATAATTTGTTATATTCTGTTGATTTGGTTTACGTGATGCCATTGCTCTTTCCATACGTTTCATTTAGATAGACTGAACTTTCAGGAAAATGGCTCACTGCAATCCGTGGGACGAAATACCATCATTGACGAAATGTGAAAAGAAATTCAAGTCACCCAAATCACAATCCACCTTGTTTTCGCGTTTTAAGGCGAACGTGTTGTCCACTTATGCAGGGCGACCCAAGGCCTTGGATCCTTCTTGCAAGTTGGATTTTTCCGATGTCGACGCGTCCAAATGCTACCCATTAAATTCTTCTGCGTCAAACATTAAACCAACGGGGTTGCAAACCAAAAATGGTTATTCTGATTCCCATAATTATAACCAACATGGATTGCTACCTGACACCTCAGGTTGTGAATTTAAGGAAAATGAAATTCCTACTGTTAAATTAAGCAACGATAATCTTCGTCCGTCTCTAATAAAAGCCCATGTCATAGAACCCATGACACCAACGGGGAGTTCAATCTCCTCAGGTGAGGCTTATTCTGCAATGTAACCTTTTTTAGATATTACGATGCCTTTGATTCCTCATAAAAGCAACCATTCGTCTCTTGGATCTAGTAAAAATGTGCAATTTGTTCATAAAAAGGGCTCGTTCATGGAGGTTCCTCGTGATAAGCCGAAGAAACTGTTTCAAATTCCAAGACAAGGTACTATGACTTTAATAATACTATGCAGTTCGTAGAGTCTTTTCAAGAACAGATATTTTCGTGTCCACCATCCGCAGAAACTTCTAAAGAATTGATTGACAGTGATTTGGCAAACCGAATCTCGTCTTCGGTTCTTCCAGTTGCCTCCAACGCTGATTTGTCAAACCGAATCTCGTCTTCGGTTCTTCCAGTTGCCTCCAATGCTGATTTGTCAAACCGAATCTCGTATTCGGTTCTTCCAGTTGCCTCCAATGCTCATTCCATTACCTCCAAAGCACGTCTCTCAGGTCCAAAAGGCAACTATGTAAAACTGAACCTTCGTAAAAAGCGTTTCAGTCGTTGTGGGTCCCAGCGACAAGCACACACTAGATTTCAAATTCGAAGGTCTAAATTGGCCAGAAAATTCGGCTTTAAATACGGTAGAAAGGGTAAATGTTTCCGGTGCAACCAAGAAGGTCATTGGGCTAGTAAATGTCCTAAAACTGTTGCAGAGCGTTCCCCACAGCAAACCGATCCAGAGGTCTTCGAATCTGAACAAAACCTAGGTTTGATTGAATTGCGTATCGCCGATTTGGTCGACCTGCGCCGCCAATTTCCCTCCGGGCCACAGTTATGCGAGCTTTTGAACATTGGCGATGAGATAGCTTATCCCCAAACTTCTCCCGGAAACACTTCAGCGACCTTTGACTTTACTGAAGTGAAAGACTTTATGGCCAACTTGCTGCATCAGATGGGAATTCGTGGTTTTCGTCCGGGCCAGGAAAGAGTTGTTTGGAGGACTCTCGCTGGAAAATCGACCCTTCTTGTCTTGCCAACTGCCGGTGGAAAGTCACTCTGCTATCAGCTGCCAGCAGCCATCATTCAGGTAAACCAATTGATTGAATCTCTTTTATGGTTTAGAAATTTAACCCTCCATCTACAGCGCTAGTCATTTCTCCCCTAATTTCGCTCATGGAAGACCAGGTGTCCTCCCTTACCTCACCCATTCGGGGCGTCTTTCTCAGCTCAAGTCAGACAAGAGACGAAAAGGAAGCGATTTTGGATGCAGTTAGGAAGTAAAAACTCATTGTTTTCAAAATGCACTTATAGAGGCCAGTATGCATACATTTTGATGTCACCCGAAGCTTTGGCTGAATCTGATTGGATTCTGCGTCGAAATTGTCTCCCACCCATAAGTTTTGTCTGTATTGACGAAGCCCATTGTCTGGCTGATTGGTCGCACCATTTCCGTCCATCCTACCTTCAAATATGCAACCTGATTCGGAATCGCCTTGGTGTAAATCAGTTTCTCGGTATTCCTTTTCTTCACTTTCAAATTTAATCTCTCCTAGGACTCTCTGCCACTTGCACACCTTCAACCATTTCGAATATTTGTCAAAATATGGGCATAAATGAAGTGGTCAAATTAGAAACAACATGTGGCCCCGGGAATCCCTTAACAAGCCTTGATCCTGATGGTGGTTACCTCCAACCTATTTCTAGTCCGTTACCCAGCAATCTACTTATCACCGCGTCCATGGATACCAATAGAGAGGAGGCATTGATTAGGCTTCTTCAGAGACCTCCATTTTCTGAACAACTCTCAATCCTAGTCTACACTGCTAGCCGAGACCTCACTGAACGTCTTGCAGGATACATCCGAACACGTCTACAGGAAGTGAAGCAGAAGGTATGAGAAATTCGTTTATTCCTCCTGCTTATAACACATTTGAGTAACTGTGATATTATCAGGGGTGTTCCTTGACAGATTGGCAAACGAATCATAGGCTGGAACACGGCAGTATACCATGCGGGTCTTTCGTCGAAGGAACGAGCGCGAGTGCAAAAGCGCTTCATGGCCGGTAGGATTCGTGTCCTTGTGGCTACCTCGGCTTTTGGCATGGGTTTGAATAAACAGGATCTTCAGGCAGTCATCCACTTCTCATTGCCCAAGTCTTTTGAGAATTACATCCAGGTGTGTTACAAAGTCTCACCAAATGCACCTCGATTAAGATCGTTTATTTTTTGTGTCCATTGCTCATTTTGAAAGGTGTTTACCACTGAAAATTGGTTATGGTTTATATCTTTGTAATTATCTGATATCAATTAGTCTTGACAATTATTAATGATTGTATTTATTCAGACGAGACTTTCTACCTTTTCATTTGGCTTCTTGTAAGTAATCCAAGTGAGACCTCTAGGTCCTGTGTTCACTGCCCTATTAACCTGCATTAGGACTAGTCAACTACGTTGTTATTTGCAGTTACCACCCATTTTGAAGGACATGTGGCAGCTTTGTGGACCAGCAGCCATCACTTACTGCTCTAAGAGCAAATGCCTCAAAAATCTGGATCAAAAATCTCTTAAACGTCATCTTTGATAGTCCGTTGTAGCAGCAGAATGCGTTTTGGGTCCTTCAATGTCATTTCTGGTTGGCGAGTAATTCATGAAAGAAGTGAGCAAATGTGGATCATCTATTTCGATTAGAAGCATTGTAAAACTGGGAGTTTGTGCTCCTTTTCTTGTTGAGTATCGTCAAGTAAACAAGTTGGAATAATTGATTGGCCATTGTTTTTAAAGCTTTTTAGGGAATTTAATGATTGGTTAAGGGCTTACTATGGCGATTTTTTGGTATCGTCAGGCGTTTCGGCGCCTGTTATTGCCGTTATGTTTCGACGTCCAGTTCATGCGGATCTGTGGTATTAAAACTATCGCTCAGTTTTATCAATATGGTTCCTTAATGTCTTGTCTGGTTCATTAAACATAGAAATAACATGCTATGGAGGCAAGTATGTGTGTTACTAAAATACGTCATTGAAACCAATTTTCGTGCATAAATTTCAAAAATAGCGTCAAGTCATTATTCTCCAAAATGCATCAGTAAAATACCCAAGTAGGAACCTCCATAGGGTTTCTAACTCATCAAAAATGGTAATTCCTGAAATTTACTCATCGATGTTACACAAAGAGCTAAGCTAGTTTTAGTCCCGTGTTTATGTTTCATGACAGGAAATCGGCCGTGTTGGACGCAGTGGTCAACAGTCCTTCTGTCACACCTTTTTACCTCCCGATTTTTCCTCTGGGAACGTGCTTTGTGACGCTCCCACAATTACGCCGGAGGAAGCACGCGAGGCTAACGAATTAAGACGCCATATATTCGCCAATCACATCGACATTGTCCAGCTAAAACGTCTACTGGGCCTCGTATTAGGCACTAGTGAAAGCCAAAATCATCGTGGTTACGTTGTTGCCCTCGATCCAGACCAGGTCGCTGATCAGTTGGATGTGAAACCAGAGAGTCTGGCCACTTTGCTCACTTATATGCACCTCCGGTCGGATATGCCACCTTTGGTCACACTTCTTCCTCCTGGGCCTGCGGTAAGATGCATTCAAACTTCCATCTTCTGGCTGGGCATTTCTGGGTAGTTTCAATGGTACATACTAATCTAAGAACTAGGAATGTCAACGTTTCGATCACGGGACCGATTTCAGAAACGGTGACATGGGAAGCTGAAATTTCACATTTGCTCTATACCTATAGCCCACTCTTTAGCCCCATGCTTTATCATAACTCACCAGCTAAATGCTGCATTTTTATCTATTTTATTTGTCTATACGCATAGAATTGATCTTTAAAGAAATTCAACCTTTTTTCACAGCAGAGCTTTTCAGTTCGTTGAGGGCTCCGGCATGTGGTCTTGAAGCACATACCGGGACCTCCTCCCTGTATTTGCCCGACTAGGCTACACAGATACCCGGGGGGACTAAGAAGACAGGAGATGGTGGAGCCACAACCGTTTCTTAGACGTCTCAACCTAGTATTGTTGTTGTCGTCTGTGTGTGTGTGTCCAGATGATTGAAACTGGTAGAGGGTTGGAGGTATATGCACAGGGATGGTATGTGACAACAGAGTAGATAAATGCAAATCAACAGAATGACTAGATGAATAGAAGGAGGTCCGGTGGTGGTATTGGCAGACGGTTCCGCATGAACGGTAGGGCCGCCGTGAAAAGGGAAGGGTGTCTAGCCTGAAGTTGCGACAACCGGATTAAAAGACGTGAATCAATAAGATTTATTACAAATTCTTGAATGTTTAACAATTTTCCTGTTTTAGGTCGCTTAATTTCTACGCTTGACGTAAATATTTTGGGGAATTCACAGCATCGATTGATTACTTAAGTATACCAAATCACATGAATAATTTTAAAGGGCTGGTCGCATTTTATGTCCTAATGCGTTGGCATAATTACACAACAGATCGCTGTATGGTGACTCAAAGCTAACATTAAAAGAGACGTCTCATAGTTTCGTTGGTTGACTACATTTTAACCTAATTTGTACAAATGACGACATTTATCCATTATGATTTTCAGCTCGTCTCCACAATGCACTGTCCACTGTGTTTTACATCCGCGTTTATAATTTAAGTAAATTTACTCTCATTAGTGCGTCAATGGGCTGACGCGTCTTTTCATCGCTCTCACATCTTAGTGGTGAATGCGGGCATTATTTCTACCGACTTGTTTTCCTTCTGGTTACAGAAAATCACAGTTGACTGCTATGGTGGTCCTCGTGAATTAGCTCGCGTTTCAAACCGTAGTCTCGCTGTTTCAGCTTGGCTTGGTCACATTAAGTCTTCCGCCGCAACCACATCTTGTTCACTGGCGGCTCTACGCACAGTAAGCCTTGATTTAGTGGCTCTGTGCAACACCTGGGGTTGGCGGCCGGACGCCGTGTGCCGGGAGCTACGTGCTCTCGAGTGGGACTCGGTTGACGGGTCCGTTCCCCAACGCACAGGAGTGAATGTCTCTATCAATGGCTCACGTCGCGCTTCTTGGCTCTGGGTACATGGCGATCGCCTGCTGCACCGGCTGGATGAGGAGTTGGCTTATCTACAACGTCGCCTACAGGATGTTCAACGTGCGGGTCTGCGAAGTTTATCGCAGCTTCAATCGGCCATCGCGATAGTGGCCGTGAAATCCGTGGACGACATAAAGTTTGACGATAGTCTCGTGCATGTTAGGTCTAAGGCATTGCACGAACGAGCGAAGGCCCATTTTAACGAAACTACTGATGAAGCTCCATGTACCTGGCCACCTTCCGTGTCTGCGGAAAAGGTAAATTCGTATTTTTAGAATTTATGATGGATGTGAACAAATATTTAGCTTCATTTGACGTTACAGTCGTAGTTGACTTTGGTTTTTTTGCATGTCAGAAATCCTGCTCATGATCGCCTCAAAGGTACCTCGCTATTAAATGCCCGCTATTTTAACAATCCATGTAGCCTTAAGAGCGGTCTGTGGCATACTTTAATGTTGGTTTCTGCCATACTAAGATTTGAAAACCTCTAAATTTTAAATCCAATCAAACTGTTCCTCGTAATTATTTACTTATGTTGTACTTATCGATAACTTTGGGGCTTTGGTCATCTATAGTCTATCGAAATCCTCGTCTGTAAAGAACCAGTGTTCAAATTTTCACTTCTTATAGCTTTGTATCATGAGTCGTGAAAATGTATATCCGGTGTTGCTTCAAGGCACGTAAAACACTAATCATTCGTAATATCAAAGTGTTGGCGTATCATATATCTAAATTTTCGTAGATTGAAGTAAAAAAATGCTTGTGAACCTTTAAGTTGGCGAACACTTCGCTTACGAAATCATGGGAGACTGCTTTACTTTATTCAAATAATTTGCCAATAGTCATCATCACGTTTCAATTTCTGCTTCCAACTCAGCAGCTTGAATGATGTCCAGTTTTGCGGTGGTCACACCAGTTCTACCAATCACAAAAGTCAAAACAGGCCCTGAATTGATTTCCTCTCATGGTGAATTTGACTTTGGCCACTAAACGATTTTGCGCCATTTCTAAGCGTCTTCATTTTTTATAGGCTTTATCTCTAAAATCCGGTAAATATGGTGGTTTACTTTCCCATTCAAGCTTACCTGTTTGGGGTTGCAGTCACCCGATGCCGATCACTCAAAACTTGCGATGTTTACTTAAAAGTCATTCGTAAACTAAACGACCAAGCACCTAAGTAAAGCAACTGGAAAATAGTCATTTCAGTCCAGAATGGGGAGCTTCAAAGGTATCGAGTGTATTTATATATTTTTTTTTCTTTTCCAAAAGCTCAGTCTTTATATCGGTTCATTCGTTTTTGAAAATCTAATTTGCGCTTTTCTTTGATGTTATTAATAGCTCCCTCCGCCGTGACATATAATTACCTTTCAACTCATCTGGTTGTTTTACTTGCGAAATCTTTGTGTGGGCGTGCAAGGGTAAAGGTTTTCTAAGGTGCCTCTCAGCACCTTCATTTTAGTCCATGTCATCTTTTGCTAGTCAAACCAGTCATGAATTCTCGGGGCTGCTGCTGATTTAACTCCGCAGCCCCTATTCATCAGTGGCATTTGTTCAGATTGCGACAGTGAACTCCTAGCCATATGAGTCCCTCCACGTGCCAGAAATTAACATTGCTGGCATGTGCAAATTCTATTCGTTCTCATGGCAGTCTGACTTGAGCATTACGTAGTTATCAATAACAGACTATCTACTCTACTGTGCACCTGGTTTTAACTTGCCGGCACCACGTAATAACACCTTATTACCACAAATGTCGCCAAGTCGGAACAAATCAGTTTCAGGAATCTCTCAAAACTAACTCATAGTTCCCATAATCGGCACCGGAAAACTGTAAATTCGGTCTGATTCAATCCCCTGAAAAATCTCGTAAGAGATAAAGGTGCATTCGCTAACGAATGTGTCGGACTTCCTCACGTCATAGTTTTTACTCTTCTTCCAGGAAGGGTCTGTTCGCCGTACAGTGTCCGATTTCCTTCAGTTGCATGGTCATAGTTTGAGTGGACAACTGACGGGCCGCGTGCTGGCGAATATTTTTCACGGAATCGGTTCCCCAAAATATCCAGCAGTTTCCTGGTCTCGCGCGCATCGATTTTGGCGTGCCCATCTCGATGTTGACTGGCCAACTTTGCAGCGGATCGCTACGCAGGAGCTGATCCAGTCCGATTTTGCATTTATGTGATCGGTGTTAGCATCGGTCAGTGCTTCAGTGAATCGAGGCCAGAGGAATCGCTTGCTCAAACTGGCTGATTTGTATTTTTAATCTTCCGCTTTCTATTCCAGAATTTCTGTACAAAGGTTCGTGCTTTTGAAAACCGTTCAGTATTGTGTACTTATTTGATATATTTGAGGATTACCCTCCTCAATTCAAAGTGTTTTATTTTCAAATAAGATCTTAATAGCATCATAACACAAAATATAAAGGAAAAAGTTAGCTGCATTTGTTGTAGGCCTCAATCAAATCACACCTAGTTATCATTTGGTGTATTGGCGTTAAATCAGATAACTAGTTCTGGTAGTGTTACCCATTAGGGTATAATTGACTTCGTTATTGCTATTTGGTGGTAACTTGTGCGTGGATAATGAAGTAACCGCAGCAGTGACCTTGAAGTACGTCACCCTCAGAAAAGCGAGTGGGGCACCACTATGGGCTTCATCGACGTCGTGGATTTTGAAAGATGGACAGATGAGTTTATTTTTCTCCAATTCGAATTGGTTTATCTACCGAAATGGTCCAAAAATTTTGTGATAGTGCTTATTGGTCTATGTTTTACAGCTACAATTTATCGAAACTTGAGGTGCGTGATGTGACGTTAAGACGGCAGTGATCCGACGTAGTTGTAGGTGTATGTATTTTTAATCTATCTGAGCCGCTTTACCGATTCGTCTACTGGATAGTTCAAAGTGTCTGTCTAGCTCTTCGTTACCTCAGTAACCATTTCTGTTACCCCGAAAAATCTACAGTGGCCACGGCTTAGGGGCAAACTCAGTAAACATGAGGATCATGCTTATCACACGCGGGGTTCTAGGCCTTGATGCACCCTCGTGTTGCCGGTGTCAGCCTTGCGAACTACCACCAGGTTCCCTACTGTCCTTTCCAGCGTTACGCAGCCTATAGGGATTCCCCAAAACACCTTTAACGGGGGGAGCTAAGGCCAAGCATTTGTGTGTTGGCTTAGTATGAGGTTTCTGTAAATTTAAGCCTGGGGATAGCTCCCTTTTACAGTACCTTAAAAACCATTCTCTCATGTACGCAGTCTCATTCGCTAAGTGTAATGTGTGCCGTACCAATTACAAATCTGACGTTTTTTTCACCCCAATATATCGACCATGGTGCTCGAGAGCAAGGACGACCGCAGATATCTGTTCGATTTGCGTACAAACCAGTTTGTGTGAATGGGAGTTGTACACAAAGGGAATTGGCTGTGCGTAGAAACCAATGGAAAAAGGGGACCGGTTTAGACAAGCTCTTAAAGATAGCTCTTTACTGACTCACGCTAGCAGGCTTGTGTTGATCTCCAGAAGTAAATTAATCAATTTTTGGTAACATTAATTTCTGGTAGCTCTTTGAGTCCTTCGGGCATCAGAAGTCACGCTTTTTTATGTGAGTGACAAATCTTATGCCTATACTTGACCATTCAGGCCAACGCCCCCAGTTAAACCTGTTATGCATGCAGTAGTACCCACGCAACTGCCGATAAATCCGCCCTTATTGTTCTGAAAATGATGAGCTGTATTTGAGCTCTTCAAAAATCACCGCGTCATCCATGTGCCTTCCATGTGGAAGAACTGGTTGAAGGTGTGGTCGATGTGACTGCATGACCAATCTAGCTTTTCGACTGTTAGACTTACATTGTTTTATGTCATCCTGAACCCTCTCTTGGGACATTTTATTTGTTTCCAGGAGTCGGAAGCTGTCATCATCCAATTTAGGCTAATTTTAGGGGTCAAAAAGCAGGCGTGGTGTCTGTGTTATGAAATAAAACAAACAGGGTTGCGAAATGGAAGCTTTATTTGAGAAAGTGAGTGAAGTTCCAGCAGAGCGCAACCAAGACACCGTCAGTTAAGTGTATCCAATCACTATTCAGGAGGGACAGCCAATTAACGACGCGTGAGTGCCATATAAAACACGCATAGACATGCTCATTGGTTTTGTTTAGTTTGCTTTCGAGGTTTATTCAGCTTTAAAAATGAGCAGTAATAGGAGCGTATTTGGGCATCTGGCCCCCCGTGACAAACGAGAACGCAAGTATCTGGTCAGTAGAACTGCATCTGCCAGCAGAGACCAACGCCCCTATAAAGCTGAACGTGATGATTTGGGCCTCCATCTAATTCTTTCTCACTCACCTTTGTCTGATGCACGGACGAGGTCAAAAATAGACGAACTCGTCGGGATTAATAATGAATCTGTCTCAGGATACGTGGGTGGAGCTCTACGTAGATCAAATTCTCTCACTGTGCCTGATGACAGCAATTCTTTCCACAGAAAGTCATTGAGTTCTTTCGACACAGAATGGAGCCTGCCTCAAAAACATCGACGCAGAAACCTGTTGAATATAAAAAGACGCAGCCACAGTGCCTCTAACCTTGTAAGTATTTCTATTACTTCGATGGTCTAGAATGATCACTGCTTTAAATAGCCTGCATTAACTAGAGCTAAATCATAGCTTTATTGTAGATTTTAAAGATTTCACAGATGAGTTCAATTTAATAAGTTATGAAATAAATATAAGCTCACAAATTACCTTCTTCCACTTCTGAACCCGTAAAAAACTTTCCAATCAGATGATAACATTTGCTAAAATTATCGGCGCATCCAGGTCAGGTCAGTTAAATGGACCTTGATGTGGATACGAAACTGCTATTTCACCCTTGACTTTTTACACCAATTTAGTGTTTCTTGACTGCCACCAACGGTCTTGAATTTTTTTAAACCTGGTAATTAGATGTTGGCGATCTGAATTTGCTCACAGTTGGAGTCTTCACAGGACGCGTTGGTGCAATTGGTTGAATTAAGCATCGTGGTATTCGATGCGAGTCGTGTTAAGTCGAATATTATTCTACTACCAATCTAAAGTCATCCGTTACCACCTAGCCTTAAGTTCATCTTATTAACGAAAGTGTAGGGCATGTGGGTACCGAAATGTAACAAAAACTGAGTTGTCCTGCTGATCCGACGGACCGCTGTACTCTTAGGAAGTAAGCGAGCTACCTACATTCTACTTGATTAGAATTTCGGGGTAGCATTTTTGCTTACTTTAACTGTATGGTGTGTTACATTTTTAAATTTCGCATTCTTAAACACACAACAGCTTTTATTGAGATTTGGCTTGCTTGTCATTAAGCTATAGCAATCTTCGTTGAAAAGTCAGGGTAGTAGGATCATTGTGCTATTTAAGAACTACGTTGAAACAGACATCCAAAACTTGTTAATATGAGAACATTGACGGTAGTCCAATGGTCGCAAAGTTCCAGCATCTCAAATTTTAGTCTTTCTTGCTTTTGGCACTTCTCAGGGATCAAAATTTCTGAAATTTACAGTTTGAAGATTGTTGTGATTTGTTAAAATAAGTGAGCGTCTTCTTGGAAGGTTGTGTAAGTCAGGTTCGATTCGAACCCCATCCACTAATAATTTGGTGCTAAAGCTTTGTGAGTGCTTCAATGTTAATCGTCAAGTCCAAACAGAGGTGTTATATTAGTAGAATAGCACCATTCTTCACTTTCAACGTTTTTCTAAGACACTAGCAAAGAGCGCAATCCTCCCCCAAATGTAAATTACTATATAGAAGGAAAAATGGTGTTCTTGTGTTAAGGGTGTGTTACAAAAATGATGCCAAATCACATTTTCCGAATTTAAAAACTGGCGCTTCAATGCTGCACATGTGACTACTCGATAAGGCACTCACCGAACGTAGAGATCGCCTTTTTGTTGGTTAGCATGACATTCCAAAATTTACTCTTTCTGAAGATCTTCCTGAGATTCGGTACCTTAACATCAAACAAAACCCTGGTCATCTTTTGTCTCGAACGTCTTGCGCTTCTTAAAGTTATGGTCACGTAATCCTCTCTTGGGTTTTTTGATTGTATTTTAGTCTTGTCGTCACTTTCTGCAACATTATTGGTTGCTACTGACAGAAAGATATCTTTGATTCACCACTAGCAGTTTGAGAACATCAAAATCAGGAGTTTGAGTGCTAAAATCGAGCATAATCATAAGGGCCTACATGCCTTTTCATTAATAAGCGTTCTTCATTTGTAATATTTGTGGATTAATTTTCTTCTGCCTTTTCGAAGAACCCTAAATTTTTATTAAAATTTTGTTAAAATGTTGCAGTATCCGTTAGGTCTTTTGCGCCACCTTCGCGCGAATGTTTGTAGTAATGTGTCCGAAGGCGTGTTTTGCAAATATGAACAGATGTGAGTCAGTGGTCTTGTTACACTTCTATAAATCTACACAACAGGCGACTTCATAACCCAAGTTCATCTGGTTTGCACATCCTTTCTCCAATAGTTAACATTTCTGCACTCCTTTTCAACTCCATCAAATAGATGGCATGTATTTATTATTGCGGGTCAAATGGCCCGTCTAGATTATAGAATAGAAAATTGAAATGAGGTAATGTAAAGAAGATAGGTCTCCAGAAGCTTTAATGGTGCCAAAAATGACAGCAACATGCTTTTAATGTATCTTTTTAAGCCGAACATCAAAGTCTGGAGTAAAAATGTACGTTGGGGTAAAATAACGAGGCGGTAGACAAATATGCACAAATTAAACCCAAAGCTTACAAAAGATGTGATTGGCTACATATTTGAGTTCGCTTTTAAGTTGTAGATATGGAGATTCTTGGTATTTGGGGGATAGGTGTCAGGGAGCCTAAGGAGACTCGGATGTTGTCAAAGTCACTCCCCACAATCATATTAAAAATAAATGCTCGGTTAAAAAACTTTGAGTCTCACAAATTTAATACCGCGTTCTAAAAACGTGCGGAAACGCATCTGTGTTACTTTACCTATTTAAGTGGTCGGACTTTGAATAACATGACAACTTTGTACCTATGTAGCAATTTTTGTCATTTGAGGTTGGTGTGGCTTCCAAGATAAAGACAACATTGGTACCCTAAAGGTGCAATTAGTTAACTGTTGTAAACCGCACCACGAGTAAGTTACTTCTTGCCATTTCTTCTACTCAGTGCCAACAACATCCTTTTGAATTGCCCTGGGTGGTGGAACTGAGAGTTTACACCGCGTATGACCTTAACCCATCAATAGTTCATGGTAAGTTGCGACATTTGGTAGGATTCGCTTTATAAAGACTGTTTGCCGAATAAATATTTTACCATGGCTGTGAGTTCTGCAGATTATTTTGTCGAAATCTTCTTGGCTGGGTTGAAATGCACGGGGTTTCAGCTTTGAGATTTCGCAACTTAGGGAGACGAACGAATTCCCAAGTTACCAGTAGGCTTGCAGTAGTATTGAGCAGTCACTTACACGCTTGAAGAACGCGAGCACTGTCCTGCTCTTTACATACTTTAGAATCTCATACTGCTCACTAACAGAGACCCTCCATGGATGAGCTTTGACATTCACGGTCATTTTAAAATAAAAAGGCTTCCGTGCATTTCATATAGAGCTCTATTTGTACTTAATTTACTTGACCATTGCGTAAATAATTTATAAGCATCCAAGCCGTGAACTCGTAACTTGACCCCAATGCGTTAATACAGAAACCGAAGACTTTACCTAGTAAATTCCATTTCATACCGTGAGAGTCATATAACGGCAGGTTTTGAACTTGGTAGTAAAAAGGAGATGCAGTCCTAGAAGGGTGTTTCAATCTATAAGTTCTCACATCAAAATTCATTTTCTCGAGTTCCATTCAAACGTAAAGGGCTGTGAAATTCTGCAGTAATTTTACCGTCATTTGGTTTTGGACTTCAGTCTAGGGTCCTCAATTTTGTGGCATTTCGCATGTCGTCCCACTGTTAAGACCTCTGACATTGTTCAACAATATAAATTGTTCACATGGGCAATCTGAGACTGCACATCGTATTGAATGTAGCTGACTAAACTGCTTTACTATGTATAAGGTCCGACCCGGGGCATAAAATTTATGCATAACAAAGTACGTATTACTCAGAATTAGACTCTGATATAGCATGCTCCTTTTAATTTATGAAAATTACGATAGTTCGGACATCCTTTGCTGAAATTAGTTGATGTGCAAATATGATGTGCAAATATGATACTTAATGATTATTGCTTCATTTGCTTCCGTAATTATTGTAGACGGTATCAACACGTGCATAAAAATAACACAAAATGGTATTACACTTGGAAAAACCGCAGTCAAACCAACCTACTCCCAGCAGGTCTGGGAACAAACATTTACACTCACACTTGCCGAACTCCAGACACCCATTTTGGTACGTTTTATTCAAGTTTTATCTTCAACACTTTAGGGACGCTCATATTTTAACACGTTTAGTTTTTTTTTGGAATAAAACTTTTTTACAAACTGACTAATCTAGCATTAATTCCTATTAAAATCCACGTGGAAACGATAAAATGTTAAAGCACCATAACCAAAAAAACACAAACCCTATCTTCTCAAGAAAAGATAACTTTATGATGAAAAACAGGCGAATGCGACAGTTCTGGCCTGTTTCTATCAATGCCAACAGTTGCTCAATGCCACATTAAAAGTACGATGGAAATAAATAAATTACACTAAAACGTTTTGCCCAGACATGTTAATACCAAGTTGCTTGATGTTCTACAAGGTAAATATTATTTTAATGCATAGAAAAGCGCCAAGGTAATTGCGTTTGAACCCAATTTTCCGGATTAGGTTCTCCACATAATTACGGTAACTGATTAGATAGGACTTGTGCTTCCGCGCAAATTCTTCGTCATGACCCATTTACAATGTAAAAGTAGAATTTTATAGTAGACACAAGTTCACATTTCCAACAACAATTATATTACTGTGTGCAGATGCTTTTACTCGGTAGTTAATCCTTGCCCCGTAAGCTGCCATTTATCTCAATGGCCGATAATTTTGATTGTGACTGAATTGTCTACTGACGAAAAATTGAGTCTCTACGCTCTTTAGTTGTCGTCTATTTGGTCAAGTTAAATAATTATAAAAAACAGAAATTTTAATCAAGTGAGGGGGTTATTAAGGCTGTATAATGGCAAGCGAACGGACTATACACAGCTGTACTCTGTCTCTCTCGGGATTAAGAAACGAGTTCAGCGGGACTTTGTACCTGGATTTAGTCGATTTTGGCGCTTACTTCATAACAACTGCTGTACTGTACATTTTATTTCAAGGCGTTTTTACTTGTACAAATGCAGCATTCCCAAAATGCTTCGTGTGCGCAATAAACTGTTATTCCTACTGTTTCTGCCTTTAAAAATTTCAAGAAGGACTTATATTTTTACGAAGAATAGTACTTCGAGAGCATTTTATTTCGTACAGATGATGGAAACAATGTACTGTGACTATTGCGTGTATTATCATGCTGTAGATATTTGCAAATTCATTATGCATGAAATCCTGGCCTCGGCAGTATATCTAAACAATTTACACTTCGGAGCATTTGAGTCACTCAGTGCAGCACCACTAAATCAAAAGGACGAGAAAGAAGTACTTGGGTTGCGTCATAGCTGATAAAACGGCAGTAACTTCAAGCAACGTTGAAATTTTGCACAACGTGATTGATCACTTGATGTCTACACAATTGGTTCTCTAATGCCCAATTTGGAGCGATCCTAATTACGCTATCGCACAACCTAAAATGCGTTCTTTTTACACCTAATAGCCATCCATGACACAAAACTTATAGGAATCCAAAGTGTACGCAACAGTTCCACTTCTTTCTTAAATTATCGGCGACCAAAAAGGCTTTTACGTTGGAGATTTATTTTTGGTTGCCGAAACATAACTCTGTGCATATAGTAAATGCTACATTACAATGATTTAAGTCTACATACCAACGTTTTGCCTATTCCATGTAGAATTTGCTAACTTGGTAAATGAAGCCGTTCGATGACTAACTTCTGCTTGGACCCTATTGTCTTTATACGTTCTTGAATAAATACTAATGTTATACAGTAAATTGATGCCGCAACGCCTTTTCCTTACGAAAAATTTGAATTTAGGTTCCACAATGAAGACTTGTTTTATATGTAACATCGAAATGTTGAAATGCATTATGGATTTAAACAGCGACAACAGTTTGCCGTGCAAAAATCATTAACTTGCACTGTTATTTGTGTTCGCATAAATAAGTTATCTAGCTATCTTGTGTCTACACATTTAAATTACTTCCTCAATTATCTATTAGTCACATTGTAACGTGTCAAGGGTTTCTTAAATGCTAAATAGGGCTAGATCTGAAACCGCCTCGTAGTTGTTTCCCATATATCAAGGATTACAAGATCAAACTTTTAGTGTAACCCATCTTAGTGAATTTTCATATTGAGCATCTTTGTTGTAGCAGATTATTTAGGCGGATATTTTGTATAGAATTTAATCACAGGTGGCCCTTTCGATTTGTCTTAAACCATAAACGTTACGCAACTCTTTGCGTTAGAACGAGCTTTGTTTAGGTATGAATCTCGATCCATGCTGCACCCAGTCGGAATAAGGTACCATTGGTTAAAGTAGTTGGCAACATTAATCGCTTTAAAAAATTTCAATGATCAACTGTACTGTTACCTCACCTCAGCAATTGTGTTCATTCGGGTTTCACCACCCCCTTCTCCACAAATTTTGTGAATAATTTAGCTGTCCCATGCTCTTTTTGCGAAGCCGGGACGTTATCAAATATCTTCATTGTAAATATTCCATTGTTGCTTAGTGGTTGGAGATGAACGTGTGAACGACTCGAGCAGCATCAAAGCCCCTGCATTTCCACCTGAGAATTCTTATGCACTTTCTGATTTCAGTCAAAAAATGCCACAAAGATCACAAAAGCGTTATCACCTGGAATTTTCCAGATGGCTTTCTATTAAATTTGGGGATTGATTCCCCTTGAAGAATTAGGATTTGTACTCGCCATTTAGATGTTCCTCTCCCAGGATGTTCAATTATTCATAATTTTAATTTATCAAACTTTTCTGCACTTTGGCTGCTTCGTCCTCGGGGGCCTTTAAGGTATCTCGTCAGCTTGACGAGTACAAAAGAGTGACATTTACTGCAGGTTTTATGAGCGATTAAATCGACACTAACTGAATTTTGATCTTTGCCATACTTGATTAAAGTCAACCTCGAAGGAGATAGTTGAGGTGTTGTGTGTAGCTTGCAACTTCCACAACTGCAAAGCTCTCTATGTTTTCCTGGCCCTCACCGTTTATTTTCCACTTTAGCTGCAATTATGCAGTCGGAAATCAACCCGATTGTCAACCTTGGGTGTCGCTCGACTTCCATTAAATGAATGCTTGACTGATATGTAAGTTTCCCTTTTTTGATTATCATTGGAGAGGCAAACAGAGGGCGTTTTGGTTTCGCGGGTTGAAGCATTACATAAGCTAACATAACTGCCATAGTAATATCCTGTATCAGATTGATTTTTAAGTTGCCGTTGATGTTAAATGTGCTAATTGTCTCGTTTCGTAAGCCTGTATTTGGCTGCATTAATATTCAAATGTGTGAATTGGGTTTGTTCTGTAATACCATCTAACTCACCGTCCATGCAACCTTAAAAAATTCCCAAGTTCATGCGAAAAAGGCTGCCTTTTACTATGATTTACTTTGATACCTTGAACGAAATCCAGCTAGCTTTTCATTTGTCGTAAATACGAATTCATTATCACTAGAAGTTACTATTTTTGTAGTACTTCTTCTTAAATGCCGGCAAAACACTGCACTAGCAAGCATCGGGGAATTGTGAGGCTGTCCGTTATGGGTCGATTACGCCACTTGTGTTTAGGGTGGAAGTTAAGGCGAGAAAATGCTGTAGTCCATTTTCAAAATGGATGATAATATTGTAGCAAAGGGCATGTTACTCGTATCTCATTTGCTGGTTTGCTCACGTGTAGTATTATTGCACCTTATCTTGTGCCTAAACCAAATACGCATTTTTCTTGTTTTTGGCGAACTTTTGAACTTGACATAAAGGCTTATTACTACCTTTAGAACCTATACAAAGCACCTGGATATCATTGGGATCAAAGCTGATAACATACTTGTTGGAATGCTGTGGATCCATGTGTGCGTGAGGGTTGATGAAAGGTCTTCTCCAGTTCAGAGGAAGAATTCTTCCTTCGAGGAGAGTCACCGTGTGCTTAAGGTAGGTTGATTAATGGCTATTTGACTCAGAAATTGAAAAAAAGTGCTAGTGGACACGGAAGGCCGTGGTCGCATACTGTCACCTCAATGGATTTTATGAATAAGGTCTCCCTACAAAAGTGTGAGTCTTTTCTAAACTAGCAGCCTTTTCATTTGCGTCGTAAGTATCTAGCTTTCGATGACACCACAAGAAACATTTTCGACTAAAAAGATCACAACAAATTATCTACATTTCTTTAATAGCGGCTCTCACTATTTGTTTCACTTCTAACCACGAGGGTGATTTCGACCATGCAAGTTTAGAAAAAATACATTCAAATAGTTGTCATACCCACTAAAATCTGATTGACAAGCTTTCTGTTTCAGCTAGAAAAAGGGTGATGTTAAATTATGCATGCTACCTTTCAAGCAGTCCGACTTACTAATTCTAGTCTGGTTTGCTTAGTAAATATCTGTTTAGGGGCTCGATTACACTTCTGCTTTCTCAGATAATTTAGCACTTCTCTAACCCTTACTTGCCAGATAAAAGACAGTAAAACATGCCTGGACATGCTCGATTCAATCCATGGTAGCCATGTGATTACTCTCAACATTAACAGGAAGGCCATTAAGAAAGGTTGTTATGAAATATGGTTGATTGTTATTTGTCTAACCTATGCTGGTTTACCCTAATGAATCAAACCACTTAGAAAATTGCTTAATCGAAAAAACAAGACGGTGTACTGGTTTTCGTCAGTTTGGACCAGAGCCCTTTCGTGCAATGCATAATGGCACAAGTTTGAAATTTTTTGAAGTGATAGAATTTCAGATTAAACTTGAGACAACATTTTAATCATGTAACAAAGGCCTAGTAAAAGTTGCATTTAGGCTTCCAATTGAAAATCCCATATTATGGACTGATGAGGCAGAATAATGATAGATTTCTTGATAAGTGCGATTTCGCCCGTTTAAGACATGTGTTTGTGACTTTTAGACACGATCAATTGCAAGACCGAAACTCCCCTCCGTTGTTGGCATAACTGACACCAGGTTGATTCAACGAGGGCCACTTTCCTCTGGTGTACAGATATTCGAGGTTCGTTATTTGGGTCTCCTGCATCTGCACGTTGTAACCCGACCTTCCCATGTGTACGCCAGGCGCTGGTCCCCTCTTGAATACCAGCCGGGCGAGGTTGCTATAATCACTAATCCGATGACAAAAGCCACTGAAATAGTCTGCCCCCGACTCTCCTGGCCTCCCCACTTCCTTCGTGGGGTATCCGCTCTCGAATTCAATCCAGTCGCAGGACTCCAGGTCGCCCAATTCGACTCCGCCGTTCTACACCTAAACGTACTCAGCGTCTGTGGTCTTCAGTCGATACTACTGTCAAAATTTCTGAACAAATGTAAAGCAAATGAAGGTGCAGTTGATTCTGTGCATCGGGGTGTGATGGTAGCTAAACTGATGTCATACCATCAAACGATGGCTAAGAACGCTCAGAAGCTTTCAACGTTTGTACATTTACAACTGGGGAAGGATAAATACACAACAAAGGTACACAAAAGGTCAATTATTGTTTTCCTGGATTTTGTTTATAATATAGGCCTGAATGAACTTACCTAGTAATCATTCCACACATACGCACGAGGGTTTCTAATGCCATTTTAATGCCTATCTCCTGAACACTGACCGTATATAGGAGAAATACTTCCGTCGTATTGTCCCCTGCTTATAAATTTGTCATTTGAAGTTGAACTCACCATTGTCAATTTTAACACAAAGTTTTCACTTCGATTTCGTTGTTATAAAAGCTGGCTGAGAGTCAAGTGAAAAAAAGTTGGTGAAACATCACGCCATAAACTTTTTATGGTTGCTGCTGTTAAGGCAACGTGAATCTGTCATAAAAACAAAAGTTCTAATCAAACGTGATTGGAATGAAAAACTGCACAAATTGCCCTTTTTGTCTTAGCTTTGTACTACCTTAAATGATTACAGATTGCTCTAGTTACACTGTCGCGGTTCACGCTTTTGGAGTCAAATCTTTTGTGCAACGTAGAAATTCGGTATCATTTAGTAGGCGTACGAATTTGTATGCAGTACTAAAGTGTGCTTCTCAAGTCAGAAGGACTATGCTTTCGTACCCCAGGCATCTCACGAATCTGAAGCTAGTCTTCAAATACACGTGTGATGACAATATTTGCAGAGTAGCTGACGTCTTTTGATTGCTAAATCGTCCTTACACTAACACCCACCTTTTAATGCATCTCCTAGGTTAGAAAGTGTACATACGAGCCAGTATGGAACCAAACCTTCACTTTTAATCTAACCAGGTCATCGAAAACTCTGGTTGAGATTCAGTTGATGAATGTGGCCAATCCAAACATCAGTGGGCCGGCTTCCTGCATTGAAAAGCTGGGAGAGTACGTTTTGTGCTATTGTGCATTAATGCTCATTTTTTTGTAAAGATTTGCCTACGAGTACCTTTGTCGACTTTGATGAATGTATAGTTTGTTTTTAGCCAACTGGTTTTAATGAATTCTTATAACGTTGATGCTGAGTGAAAACTTTCACAACATTAAGCCAGAACTTTTGTACGTACGAAATACCTCCATTTTGGACACTAAAATTACTATATTTAATAGTATGGATGTAGTAACTGCTTCTCTGCTCTTCATTTTAGAGCCCTGATCGACATTTCGCGCCTTCCAATGGACTTCACACAACGAATCGAAGTCGAACTAAACGGTTATCGACCCAAACCGCGACTTCTCCTTCTAGCAACCCTTACAGGGTTGGCTAGAAATGAACCACCGTCGGGTTCTCTCGTTTTGCCAACAGTTGTCATTTCGGGGGAAACCAGTGGACCTAGAAGTGACACGGAGTCGGTTCGCGACTGCTGCAAGTCACTACAATGTAACATATCTAAGGGGAGTATCAACACCTGTTCTAGTGAACTTTCTATCACTCCAGAAACAGATGAAGCCCTGTCACCTTCACAAAAAGTGTCGCTTAGTGAACCGGACGCCCAGATTGTCGAGCACTATGTAAGCTAACAATTCTAAAGTATGAATTTAACCAGAGCACAACTATCAGTTGAGAAATCTGGGTGACTAATTTGAATAAGAATTAAAAGGAAAGGTAAAGTTATTTTCCGCTCCTCTAAATGCAAGTCTTGAACATAAATATTTTGCAGAAAGTCCAATTAAGAAAATTTATAAGCTGTATTTTCGTTGATATACGGCAAATCGTTCAGCTGAATATTTGCTTCAATCTTTAATCGTCATGATTCAACTCAATCAAACTAGAATTGGCTTTCCAAAGGTATACCATTGAGCGCCACCACACAAATCAAGGCACTCAAGAGTTGTGGTTGGAAAATGTAAAGGAGGTGTGATTAAAAAACGGCATTGTTGCACTATGTGCTGCCGAACAGTAGAATGTGTTGGAGCCTTTATTGGTCACACTTAAGCCAAGCTTCTAAAAATGGGAAATTGTAACTTTCACTTCGTTGCTGTTAATAACAGGCTACAATCCAAATTCACTTGCATGCGAATTTAGGGATACTGTCCACTTAAGTTGCACTTAGACGGTCAATAAGTGAACTCCTTCGAACGATCGCACATCTATAGAAAAAATTTCGCATTTATAGATGTACTTGAGTTTCGTCAAGTGGGGAATAAAACAAAGGAATGGAAACTGTTCTTTACCTGTTCATTTTATCTGGAAAATTCAATTTTATAGGCACTAAATCGCTAAATGCATTGCTAAAATTAATACTGACGCGCTTGGCATTGTCTACGCGCGCAATTTGAAATAAAGGGAACCTTTTACGTTGAGTTTGTGCATGTTCGATTATTTTGAGCTGAGTAACTAGCAATGGAGTTCCTACCTACGTTCGTGAACCGTTGCATAGATTAAGATGAGGCAACCTGCTTTAACATTTGTCTGACAACTTTCCATCAGCTACACTTCTTAAGTGTTTACTTGCAAACCGTTACATCTAACAACGACCTTATCCAATGACGGAGTTTTTGTTTTCCCCTTACTCTTTATAGTTATAAGCGAAAAAGTATGATGGGGCTAAGCACACGACCTGAACGTTTTAGATATTTGGTCAACTAGTTACCTAAAGGTGACTGTTTTCAGCACTATACTGCGCTGTCATAAACGTACTACCTAAGTTTCAGGACATAGTACTTTTATATTCATAGAACGTGACAAAGTAAAAAGTCAGAATGCTTCAGTTTTGACGGTTCCACTTAATCTTGGGGCTCTTTCCCCAACTCTCGACCATCCTCGCTGCCTAGGCTTCAAATTAACCCATACACTTGGCTCAAATACGATTACATCACCTACTGCTATTGATTAAGAGTTAGCCTTAGCATTGGTTTCACACTCATAGTTGAATCCTTAGAAATCCTTAAAAAATGTGAATGCTATCTTTTTCACGAAATTTATTCGAAAATAATCTCTGTCTTAAGGGTTGGAAAATGGCACTTAAAAACCGTTTCGACGTCGGATACCTTCGAGTTAAGGGTACGTCCTTCAGTATTCGTATGTTAATAAGCATTTTAACCGCAAACACCGAATATTGCGTTCTGCCAGGGGCATTCCTGTGGCCGACTGTGCATCTTCATTCGTGTTGGTCATTAGGACCAATTAAGACCAAAGGCATTAGAATTAAGGGCATGACGCTTTTAAAAAACATCGAGCAATAAAACTTTGAGCACCTACCAGAGCCTCACATGTCAAACTACACAATACACTGACTTGACCTTATTTTAGCCGATAATCCTATTAAGCAACTTTTTTAAATGGAAAAGAACAGCTAAACGCCTTCTGCAGTATTTCTGCTTCTGTAGTGGGTCAGTCATTCTAGATTTTAATTTCGTGAATATCAATTTCTATGATTATTGCTTAAGACATATTAAGGCAATATACCAAGTATGATTTCCATTGTCAAATCTAATGAAGCTTTATTTCACGGAACTGTTTGACCTACTGTGTATCAATTTCTAAACAATTCCAACGAAAAAACCTAGGTGTTTACACTTTGTAATATACTGCTTCATCTTTGCACTTCCCATTCAAAAGCATATTCTTTGCTGAATAAAGTGCCAACATTGAGGCAATATGCATAGGCTATTTTACAAAAATTTAAATGGTGACGGACATTTTTCTCCTTCACTAGTTATTGCGGCCACTGGTTTGACGGCTAAAGATGTAAACGGTAAACCGAATCCCTACTGTTTGGTTGAACTCATAAACATGCGCGCACAGACGCACACAATTAAGAAAACAATCAACCCATCATGGCAAAAAACTTTCGTATTGTAAGTCTTCCTTGGCATTTTTCGTTCCTCCGAACCAGCATAATTAGTTGTCATCAGTTCGCTCTGATGCATTTTATTTTTCTTTCATGATAGCCCAGTCACAGACATCCATGCTATACTCTATGTCACAGTCAATGACGAAGACAAGACAAAGTCAGATTTTCTTGGACGCGTCGCAATTCCGCTTTTAAAGGTTAGTTCTCTGGTTAGTAGTAGAACCAATAATAATTAAAATGCTTGCTTCCAGTCGGCAGCATTTTGAGAAGACACTGATCTACCATTCATTAAAAGCCAGAATCGAGCCCAGACTTTCTGTATGAATGAAGATCAAAAAGTGTTCATGCTACATAGACGTCCTCAGGAACCTAGAGCAGTGAGGAGACAAGCGAAGGCTGATAGCAGTCTATCTATCCACTCTCTTCAGATTTGTCAAAAAACTTATTTTTAAATTTGAATGTGGGTCGTCGAGACCAACCAATAACAAGCTGTCATAGTAACTCGAAGTGAACTCACCACAGGAACTTATGTCGCTGCCAAATCTGCGTCTATCCTACATCCTTTAAGTGTGCATTTTTGGCTCGTTTACGCAATTCTACGCCCACGTGTGAATCCGTATAGCAACTCACTCAAAATTGTCCATAAACTGAAGATATTGTCTTTTTACTACAAAATTTTACTTTCATATCGGTCTTACATAGTTCAAAAGTCAAAGGCACACATGTGTAATTATTATGACTATCACTAATTAAACCATGTCAGCTAATTAATTTGTAGATAAGAAATCACGAACGGTCTTGGTACGCGCTGAAGAATGCTTGCCTCAGAGAGCGATCAAAAGGCTCCATACTGCTAGAATTCTTTTTCGTCTATAATCAAGTAAGCTGTACTCAGGTCATGTTTGTCCATTCCCTCAAGATTTTTTTAACATCCATTTGTGTCACAGCTAAAAGCAGCCTGGCGTACACTGAATCCCGTAGAACGCTGTCTCAATCATCCCGTCATACCGCAAAAGTACCGAGTACGTTTTAGTAATAAGCAACTGCCTATTTCATTGCTGCAGGGAACTCCTTCAAGTGATTTTCCCTTTTTCAGAAGCTGAGCGTGGAATACAGGAACGTAAGTCATGGCTGTCAGTCTTTGTGTTGCTTTTAAGAGGTCCTTGGTGTTTTTACTGAGTCTCCTTTCATTATACTGGAATATCTTCAAACGTCCTACTCTAATTTTTAAAAGATACCTTCACTTATTTGATGATCAAAGGACCGAATACCATCCTTTTCTACTCAGTTGTTATTACGTTTGTCCCTAACCAAGACAAAGTCACTCAGATGAACGGTACCAGATCCCTTGTCTGATGCTAGAACCGACCTCCCCACGCTAATGCAGAGAGTGCAGAATACAGAGAGTTTTAATCGTCTCAGCCAAAGGGCGAGTGATCTGTCAGAATGTCAACATTTATATAAGTCAAGGGTGGAATTGACCTGATGGATTAACACAGATGCAGACCTCAGTAGGATCCTGTGGGTGACTCACCCACTGACGTGGCATGGTTTAGGGGATTGGTGTAGACAACGACGAAATCGATGATGAGCCATCTTGGGGAATCCTGAATCTCCAACAGGGGTATTTAACTAGAACAAGACTTTTTACCAAGAATTTTTCTCCCTGAATTCAAGAAGTGTAGGAACACGGGCTTACGCAACCAACGCAGGTTTTCGTAGGTGCAGAATTAATACCAGTATTTGTCAAAGCACACTTAGAAATGGAAAGGATATGTTGTGGTCCCCAGCATGTGGTCTAGAACCACTCCGGGGGCCACTGAATTAATCCTGGCCCGATTACGCTTACCCGATACCCACGATGAAGAAAACGACAGGATATGACGTGGACACAACCATTTACTTGAGAGCTCGACCACGTTGGTTTCGTCATGTCGTGTGTGGGGTTCGCGCGTGTTTATTTATACCTTAGATGTGTAAGTCATAGATAAGCTAACATCGAGACCTAGGTGCGAGGATAATCCAAGTTAAACATTCGTGCCAATGAAGGGGGAATTGGGGATTCAAGCGGCTGGCGACATGCTGCGGAAAGGGCGACCCTGTGTCGGAGGCCGGAGTGGTCGGATTAGCGAGTTTGAATCAACGCGAATCAAAACAGATGTATTGACCAGACAATCTATAAATTAAAGTTCTGTTGCTGTGTCTGGGGCCCAAACTGATAGCAGTTGTAGTACTGCAAATGTTTAAACGAAAAGAGAGTACTTGCCGAAGAATTCCACAAAATCACTAGTTTAAACATTTACGTCAGGCATCGAGTAATGGCTTAGATGCAAGAAGCAGTCGACTGCTGATATTTGTGGTTGATCATCGGCTACTCTCATTTAAACATCTATCAGATGAAAACTTGGCTCCAATTGACTGGATTTACGTCGCACCCATGTGTCAGAGCACCAGACCATGAGTTTCCTTTTCAAATTATTTTACTAACTCATACCAAACTAAGTTAAATACATCGCTGATGGAGCTTTCATGTATCTTATTAAGCGGGATTAGCTTATTTCCGTAAATTAGTCAGAAGCTGCGAACTTGATATATCTGACTCAAAGCTACATAAATCGTTTCACCAGCTGTGGAATAAACTTTGTTGACAAACGAATACCTGTGGTAAATAGTGTATATTTTGCTGACTTGCTGTGATCCTGAGACTGATGATCGAAACTCAGTTTGAGGTTCAAATACATTGTGACGAGGTGAACACGACCGATCATGCAACTGCCGATCGTGGCGTTGTATTTTCAGGGACATAATGGTCAAGCCCTCTGTGAACAATTAAGGTTAGCGTGTGTGTGTGTGTGCGAGGAATCACAGGTGCTGATGTCTCTCTTGATTAGCTCTCACTCTCTCGTGTATTTACGCCTCTAAAGACGTGATAAGTAATCAACACACCTTAAGAATTGATTTTGCAGCAAATTAAGCAAGTGTTGGCATTGGGCTACGTCCCCCGTGTCGACGGTCCAGCAATGAATTATTGAGTTTACTAAATTTTGAGTCTGTGTTTCCTCTTAGACCGTACAAGAAAACTATATGCGACTGAAAGTTCTCTTCAAACCTGTGGGAATGGTTACCCAGATCTTCAACTCTATCTGCTCTTGGCAGAACCCTTGGTACTCTCTTATAACACTTATCCTCTACAATCTAATTGTGTGGAATTTCCAGCCTTACATGTTGCCATTAGGAATGATAGTGGGCATTTTGATTAATCGACATGCTTCAAGAAATCCCTACCTGCTTGATGTTATGAGTTCTCTCAAGGTATTTGCTGGTGTGGGAGCCAGCAATTTGGGGACCAATTTTAACCATGAAAAGTTTCTTAAATATGGGAATCTTGAACACGATTCAGAGGACTTCGGTGATACATCCCCTAAATCATCCATCGACGATGGCGACAACGTTTATATCAATAACGATCTACTGTTTTCACTAGAACTTGAGGTAAGGTTTTGCCTCATACTAAAAAGCGGCTTTTACGTATATTGTCCAGAGGGCATATTCAATATCTTAATAGCGATAACCACGCTAAATGTTTAAAAAAATTAGAGTTCCTGCTAGAACAAACAATTGTCATTCATTTCACTATTTTTTTTTTCAAATTCATAAACATGTACAGTAAGTGAGTAATGCCCCGATTCTGAAGCTGCAAAAAAATGCACTTTTGTATAATTGATGGAATTCATCACAAAGTTAAAATTGTACTATATCCAAGTGGCTGAATTTCGCTTAGTAAGGGTACAGCATTTAATATCTTGGTTATGTGCCTACAATGACAATTATGCTACCTATTCTAAATGTTGAAGCCTTTTAAACTAATTGTTTTAACCTCTGTCTCGGTGTCGTGGATGTAAGTATGCAACCGCATGAAGGCAATCTTATTCTACTGATTTATCTATTCACGAAATTCTATAATTGAACTCGACTGTCAATTACTATGAGAGAACTCTCCGTGTTAACCAATGGCTCCTCCATAATACCATATCAAGCATCCTTCCGTTTCCTACTCCACTTAATTTATTTTAATTTCACCTAAATCGCATGTTTCACATGAACTTGCAGGAAGATGAAAAGGTAAGATTTTCTATGCGCTAACATCTAACAAGTTAATTACTCACGACTCAGCATTGACCTTTGCTAATGCAGTGTGTAAATACTACAAAATCATACAAACCGAGATTTTCTAAACAACTTTCTAATTAATTTGGCCAAATGGCTCGTTTTCCGGAGTTTTGATGCTAAACATCGTCAGAGGTCTTGAATTTGACACTGAATTTGAGCCATGAAACGAGAAATACTCCAGAACAAAATCTCTCATTAATGCTCTAATTTCCAGTCAGTGTGATCGCTGCTTTAAAGTCGTGGTTTATCATATGATGATCTGTTGTTAACGGACTATCATGTCTAAGTTTGGCTACACATCAAAAACCCTAAGCCATGAACCGGTACGATCAAGATCTGACCTAAAATGCACTGAATCTCCTAAGAATCCGGTGGTGATTTATGCTCTTGCCAGACAGAATTTCCGAAATACCGTTTTTTGCAGTTGCAAAGTAAAGCAACTTATATACCAGTAAATAAAATTTTGCTTCTGAATGCCGGCTATTGAAATTACGAGTCAGTAGCCTCAGCAAAGTTCTGCATCGTTTTTTCCTTTTTCCTGTGTATGGCGGAGTTCGTCGGTATACTGGCTTTTCTCGGATATCCAGAATATGCAGATCCATTACTGGATGTTTTTTTATTTTTGTAAGCCAGTGACGGAGCAAAAGGAGACGAAGCATGGAAAAAACAAATTTAATGCTTTCATGGACGTCATGAGTGATGTGCCGCGCATAATGGACTTAATCGCGTCTAGTATTGAGAAGACCCTCGGGTAAGATTTACCTCATTCTTCCCAATTTAATTCACTCTTTCTAAGACGAGATTGTTGTAAGCCCCAGCATGTGGTCTTGAACCACTCCGGGGTCCACTGAATTAATCCTGGCCCGATTACGCTTACCCGATACCCACGATGAAGAAAACGACAGGATATGACGTGGACACAACCATTTACTTGAGAGCTCGACCACGTTGGTTTCGTCATGTCGTGTGTGGGGTTTGCGCGTGTGTATTTATACCTTAGATGTGTAAGTCATAGATAAGCTAACATCGAGACCTAGGTGCGAGGATAATCCAAGTTAAATATTCGTGCCAATGAAAGGAGAATTGGGGATTCAAGCGGCTGGCGACATGCTGCGGAAAGGGCGACCCTGTGTCGGAGACCGGAGTGATCGGATTAGCGAGTGTGAATCAACGCAATTCACGACAACATAAAACATGGCGCGGCAAAATAGAATACAAGCCACACAGCCATTTTTAAAAGAATTAATGTTAATATCAGTACAATTTCTTTATTTAAAAAACAGTTAATTTTTTTACTCATTCATTAAGCATGTTAAATTTATTGAATTATTGAATATATGTGACTTTTATGTAATAATACTTGTGGTCCAACCCTATAATCTACCCATTTTTTCCGGAAAGTTAAAAAAAGGTTTTTTAATTGCCTAATTATGTGTAAATCTTTATTTGCAGAATTTTTGATTGGCATGTTCCCTGGCTTACGTGGTTCTGCGTATTATTCTTGGCACTCTTCACGTTGGTCCTGTATTTCGTTCCTCTGAGAGTGGTTCTTTGCATACTAGGTAGGTCTGCGTTTGTTTTATTGAGAGCACCAGAGGGAATGCTACTGCAATTATTATGGTTATTGAGAATTAACCTTACGTTTATGAGTTACATGAAATTTCATTGCTTTAGTTTCTAACTTAAACTTTTACTGGAAGGCGGATTAAGGTCATGATGTTTATGCTAGCGTTTTCAGACTTCTTACCAAAACTGAGAAAATGCTGACGCATGTAATATAACCTGCAGCCTACCGTGCTACTCACGGAACTAACAGATGATAATTTTTGCTGTGGTTTTTTGTATAAACAGACGTCAGCAATTAATTTGATTTACTCAACTTTTAGAAAAGCTGATGACCCTAAAATGGAATAAAATTATGGAAATTGATAATTTTAACTTTTTTTATTGAATACAAACTATTGAGGTGTGCCTAAAAGCCCTCACTCTGACTTTTTCCTCCTACTTGCTTGAGCCAAACAAATTATGTGTGCCCTTAGGCTCGAACTGGTTGACCAGGAAAATACTTCGGCCGAACAGCAGGTCAACTATCAGTACATTTAATGTGATATCGCGTGTGCCTTCAAAACCCGAAGCTGTACGTTTGGCTTCTTTTGGTTCTCTTTGCTTTTTTATTGTGAAATTGCAGTAGAATAATTTGCTCTGCTTTATGTGAAGGGGATCAACAGTTACTAAAATTAACATTAATACTATGAAGGCCTATAGTAACTATTAATTCACTCAGGTTTTTAACATAGTCCATCAGTAAGCCTCCAAGAACCTCACAATTTGTGACATTTTCAGGTCAACAAAATTGTAATTATTTTCAGTTACAAAACTTTAAATTGCATGACGCAAATGTAAGACAGTTGGATAATGAAAAGTGCGTCAGTTGGTGGTGAATAGCACAAAGGTAACTAGCATGGGCTACGGATGAGGTATCATAGAGAATTAACACGAAAACTAGACTGCAAGGTTGGAGTGGAATTTTCATAAACGGTCTTCACCCTTTTGAAGGATATATAATCCGAAGCTTTCAACTTATAATATGCCTTACTGTTCGCGAGCCATTAAAGAAGGCTGGACTTGGCCTCCAGAAAATAAATTTGCTCCTTAATGTGGTGCTTTGAAAAGTCTTGATGTCTACTCACGGATTTTTCCAAGGAATACCACACCCAAAAAACTTTCCAGTGGTGCCTCATTTTTAAATGTGGATAAGAAAGTTAATCAGAGGTTATAATCCACATTCAAGGGTCGGTAATTAATGCATAAAAAGGCTTTAGCACAGTGATTTGCCATCTTTATTGTTCATACACTGACATGCATTCGCAGTACCTTGTTTATCGATTACTAGTAGTTGTGAGATCTCTATAATTGAATTCAACCAAATGATGTATATTTGGGTTGTTTTCATCTTTTCAAGTAGCTGTATAAAAATTGTCGACAGGCAAAGAAAGTTAGCGGTGTCACCTAAAAAAGTCCTCATACGGAATTATGAATTTTAAGCAGTCCTATGTCACCAAAACTGTCAAAACTAGTGAGTTCTCAGAACCACCCATTTGTGCTCCTTGAAGCCTATTTAAATAAAATTAAATCACGTAGCCAATGGTCACACATGCAGGCTACATGGTGAGCTGCTTCAGCCTGGTGGTAATATATTACGACCTCAATAAATCTAAACTCGCAACCAAAACAGGTGTTTGCTTTACACGGCAGACGGAAGTCATGCTTTAGGGGGACCTACTCTTGATTTTGAAAACTTGGTTGCACCTATGTTCAGAAATAATATGTTAAGAAGAAATGTTGATGTCAACATCCTTTAAAATTATGAGAAATCAATCGGTTTAACTAGGTGAGCTGCCTCCGCGACCTTGAACCCATATGCACACATATGGTGTTATTTTGTCAAGAACAATTGCCTAATGAAAAGTGGTGCCACATATGCTGAATTGCAGTGATCTGCCTGCACTCTAAATACCTCGTGACAACTGTTTTTAATTTAGAAATATTAGGCCAGTTATTCTTTCAACGCATTCTGAATGATTTTGTTTGTTTTCCAAAGCTGTTAAGTTGCTCCCCTTTGCAGACACAATCTCGCTCTTAAAATCGCAGTTAAATGCTAAACGGAGGAATTTTGTTACCTTTTCTCCACGATTGTTTTCAACTAATTCTAAACTACAAGTTTCTATTTCCTCTCATACTTTTTCTTTTAGGAACAGCAACGCAGATTAACACCCAGATCCTTTGTTTATCCCAGGTGAAGACACGTAGCCAATTTTCCTAAACAAAACGCTTTCCAAAATGTGTTTGGAATCGCATTTTGCTTATAAGGCATCTATTTTGAATTATATAAATAGTTTTTGGAGATCCATTTAAGTTGGCTTGAATACCTTGGATTTTATTTTAGTGACAGTCAGAACTTGCAAGCGTCGGTTAATAATTTCAGGATATTCAGGTCAAAATTTTGCGATGGTAGATAAAAACTAAAATTCACACCGTTAATCTACACATCAACTGCATTATTTAGAAAGGCATTCTTATTAAGAAGTCATTCATGTTTTGAACGATCGTTTTTTAAACTAAAGGCACTTTGTCTCGCTGCGGTGGGTGGGCGTGCTTAAAGGGTTCGATTTCGAAAAGTAAGAAGTGTAAATTCTTGAATCAATAAGCAGTCGATGGAGGCTGCATCGATATCAATCGCTTTCAGACAGCCATTTTAGGGTACATCATTAAAATTGAGACTTGATGGTTCCTTACTGATCTGCAAAAGCACTTTTCAGGTCTACTGCATTTAACTCATGGTGCCAAATGTTCGATGATGAAAGAACCGATTCGTAATTAATTTACCTTGCTCTAGCAAATGCCTCCTAATCTTCCTTCTCAAGCGGTCAAACCTACCAATTAATTTTTTGCCAATATTGAGGAATGATAACTTGCGACCTAAGATATATTTGCCACTTGAATTGATAAATTTTGACACAGCATAGATATTGGTCATTGGTAAGTGAGATTTGACTGATACACATCTCGTTTTATAGAATTCCACAACGGTTTTTTAACCTGAATCAAGGTAACTAATAAGTGTGCGCATGGGCACTGCTGGCTAACAACCACCTACTCTGGTCATTATTTGATATCCCACCAAGACCCTATCTACTTAAGCTAAATGAGATATGGTTGACTTAATAAGTTTGATTCTTTTGAAATTGACAATGCTTTTGGTTAAAATTAGGAATCTTTTTTATTCGGACTCCTTTGTATTTTGGTGCATCTCAACAATGGAGACAAAAAAGTTAAGCGAAGATAATAATACTGGTGAACCCCTAGTGCATATGACAGTTTAATGACACCAAGTCATTGGTCTAACTTCACGGCTTTGAGCCCGGAATTGACTTGTGTCTTAAAGCAAACCTTAATGTCATAGCAAATAAAAGATGAAAAACAATGGCTGAACAAGCGAAAACGTTATTTACGATGTTCACACACATGTCTGGAGGACTCAACGCTCAAAATCGGTGAAACTGATTAATGTACTGATAATTACGTTCGGTAAAAAAGGGTGAGCTGCCCTTCTTAATTTTCGGATGACTGAAATTTGCATTGATGATATTTCTACATGCATCATTTTGCCATTATTTTTGGTTTAGCCACGGTTTATTGCGTAACTTCCAACTGACGATCACCTTACACCTTGATTCAAACTTCGCCTATGTCAAATACCGGGAGAGTTGCTCTTTTTGTTAAAACGATTTTGCACTACTCACAAACTACCGTTACCATCATCAGACCAGTTGTTAAAACAGAAATATTGATGTGATAAGTCCGCATTGGCAAACCTGGCTGCTGAGTGTTGGGTCGACAACACGATTCACGGTCCCTCCAGCCACGCGGGGCTGTCTGACCACACACCCCCTGTGCACGTACCACCCCGCCCCCCCAACATCACCCCTTTCACCCATTTGGCCTTTCAGCCATTTGCACTTTTGCAAGTTCAACCAGACTGTATGCGTCAGCAACTTCATTAGTCATGCACTACCTTGGAATACACGCATACAGTAACAGCACAACTAGGTTGAGCTTCCCAGCGCACGGTTGCCTCCGCCGTCTTTGGTCTTAGCCGTCACGGTTATCATTCAGTGCAGCGGCCTCCAACGTACAAACGAGATTAGAATAGCACGAACTTAGAATAGACACTGAGCATAATTAAGGAGACACAAATGTGTACAAAAAAGAAGAAGCAAAAGTTGTTTAGGACTTTATTTTAAGTGAGTTTTGTAAGTCAACTTCTGTGTGTCTTCCCCTTTGGTGCAATAGTGAATGCGTCTGGTCGGTATTCGGCCAACTCAACCTGCAACATAAAAAGGAAATGAAATGTTGGCTTCAAAAAGCTCATAAGACAGTGGCTAAATTTACTGTACCGAATCAATAAGATTTGGGACTCGGGAGAGGAAGTCCATGAATTCATTGTGCCTTACGGAGTTCGGACGAAGGATTGCCTTCGTGAATTTATTGAGACCTAAAGTTGCAAAAGTGCCATCTGTGACTAAACATCAGCCATCAAATGATACAGATTACACAATACACTTTTTTCAAGTAGATAAATAAAACTCTCCATCATAGATAAACTTCGAACTTACGAGTTGTTTAAAGACTATTAATCTAAGTCAGATACTCAACTCTTCCTACAAGAAAGTGTATTTAAAAGCGAAACATTCTTTATCCGAGTGATTGGCAGATTCCAGTTGATTGCAAAAAGCTTAAATAATATTTAAGCCATTACATGTGATCATTTAATTAGTAAGTGAATATAATTTGACAACTTTGTGTGATGGACTCGTTAGTACCTAAAGAAGTGGTTTAGCGTAAATTACGCCGTGACTTTGTATTGTGCACTTACGTTAATAACGCTCAGGCTTACTATTTTAGAAGTAGTGTAGTATGGTTTCCATTATTTGTAATTAAAAAAATATAAGGGGAAATTGAAGATGAATAAGTGTGATCAGTTGACAAATTAGCGTGACAAAATGGAAATTTATTATTTTGTTTACAACCAACAATTTTGGACCTCGATGAGTGAGGTATCTAAAGCTCGAAAATAGAAAGACTGTGAATCACAACAACTCACCCCAGAGCATAAACAGGAATTTTAGTGGCAGGAAGAAAAGCAGAAGTGTAATGAGTAACAATACGATCACGGCCAACGACGATACCCAAGGAATCCTCCAGTTAAAAAGCCTTAAAGAAAATGCGGTTTTTCAGGTTGGTGGGATTTTCAGAGTAGAGTACTTCTGATTACTTCAATGTTCAGAATTATTTACACTAATACGCTTTCTTTATTAAAATATTTCTTGAACAAAAATGAAGTAAATTAAACAAGAGTTGATGTGGAGGAATGGAGCTTCTACTGTCTAAAGTACCAGTTACTCGAAAAGCCCAAATAATAAATTTAATTAAAAGTTTGTCACATATTACACACAGATTCATAAATAATTAACTCGAAGAACTGCCAGGTATGATCATTAGTTAGGTATGTATTGTCAATTTTGAAACAAATTCTCATCCCACTAGGATTCAGGTATAATATACGCTTGATAAAAGTAAAAATATAAGCACGAAATGGAAAGATGAAAATTGCTAACAGAAAAGGACATTTGAATTTTGTTTCTATTATATTGCATTTACATTCTGATTCCCGCTAACTGATTTGAGAAAAAATGAGGCAATAATGTTCGAGACGGACAAAGTACATAGTTCAAAAAACTTTTAAGGGCTCCAGGATAGAATAAACATCCAATTATTACAGTTATCCCCTGCACAAACAAGTCTTTGGGACGAGGCATGTATAAATATACGGCTTACCCCTCTACGCGCTCGTAAAATGAGGCTGTTTCCTCTACAATCTCCATGATTCGAGCAACCGTCTCTTTGATGCCCGTATATCTCGTCCTCATCGATTTTTTTCCTTCGGACTATTAAGTAAACTGACATTTAAAATATGCAGTTACAGATATAAAGAAATTAATATCATGTCATGGCAAAAACAAAAGTTAGAAAAGTGTAAGTGACCACTTCGTAAAATTTGAATTTTATGTATCATTTAAAAGCCAAACAACTCAGGCGTACATGACAGACCATTAACTTTGTTTACTTCCAGGAAATTTGCTTAGCGATGTCCTAACTGTGCTTTTAGTTGCGGATAGGAGAAAAGTAGGTGGGTGAGGTTTGCTGAAGAGGTTTTGATCTAGTTTAGAACTGGACTATCTAAAGCTCACTCTTCGGGATGCAATCATCATGATACTCGAAACACAAACCTTATGTAAAAAGTGACGACAAACCAAAACAACCATGTTTCAAACATAATCAATTCAATTCAGTTCTGAACGGCTGACTTCTAGTTTGGCTAAAACACTTGGAAGGAAAGCAAAGCCATAGGTTAACCCCTGTTCAGCCGTTTTCGCACCTGCCAAGCTACTCAAAACGTGGTCCCATGCAGATAAATCGTTTTTGTCCAAACGTCATAGACCAGCTGCATTTACCATGCATATTTACAAATTTGGCATAAATATTTGTGGGTAAGTGCACAAGCAAGCATGCTGACCTGCAAATAAATATTCTACTAAACATTCTAATAAAGAAAGGTTCCTTTATAAATCATTTATTTTAAGGACACAGTAAAAGATCAACCATTGTCGCCTATTAACTTGTCCACCGAAGCCGGAGAGGTAACAACGGTCTCACATACACTGGAAGTACATCAGCATATTTAGAAGATTTTCGCACTCAAAAGTAAAATAAGTCCTTGAAAAGAACAGCAAAGACCCTGAATTTTAACAAAACAGAGGCTCCTTCTTCAGTCTTGAGATGTTCTAAATTGAACTGACTTTTCGAGGTGGACCCATTCTACTTAGGTTGCCAATGCTAATGAAGCAATTATATTGAATTTTGCACTACATTGAAATCTTTCAAAAGATTGACTCAAGCAAAAGGCACGATCACTTTGTGAAGTTGAGAAGATTAGCCAGCCAAGTTTTAATCTAATTATTTCAAGTGTTTCGTGTTTTTTTGATAGGGAGGGTATAATAATCAGTAATAAATGGCGCTTGCTCCAATAATGACTGCCTTTTCTGTAAACGTTTACAAAACTCTCGCAGACACATTTTTTAGTAACTAGCATTTAAATTTTAAAAAAAATTATTATTGTTTGAATTTGTGGTGCTAAAATTGGGTTTTTTGATGATTGCTAGTTCCCATCTCACTTTATTCGGGATTGCTTCCCTTTCATCTTCTTCAGATGACTGATCACTCTAAAATAAAAAGGACACGCACTGTTACATCGAGTGTTTCCCCAGTTTCTGAAGTTTTAAAATTTCGTCTGTATTTAGAAAAGGCCCTCATTGACGTTTAAAAATGTCGGAAATAAGCATGAAAGAGTGAAGCATTGCCACTAGCTTAAAAATGCAATTGATATTAAAAGTCTTTCTTAGATGATTTGATGTACATAAAACGTGCTTTAAACAGTGGTTGTGAAAACTCAGAGCTTATGCTTGCCTCTGTCAATCTTATTTATAAAATGAGAACCGCAAAACTCGATAAACTAGCCAAGAGTCGAGAAAACGCCGATGATGTAGCAAACTTACTGACAACTCCGGCAGAGTGAGATTGTACAGATTCGGGGCATCGGAGTCATCTTTATTCTAAAATGAAATGCATGTGGCCTAAGACCGCCTTGATTTATGCCTTATTAGAATCAGATGCATTGCTCTGCACCGCAGCGTGTGCTGTCACACCAACTAATATCATTGAAATTTAACACACACACACACATACGTCCTTTAAAATCCGTAAACTAGAACGTTGTCTCGCATCTTTCAGGCGTCAAATACAGCCGACCAACATTTGAAATAACAAAATACTTTGGTCATGATATAACAATGCAGTGATTTGCTAGGTGGCCCTTTTAATCGTCTAGTCTTTGTTACTAACAATTATTGCCTGTTCTGTAATGCAGCCCAAACCTTTTTTATTAAATTGGTTTTACATATTTTGCGTACCAAGTTTTTTTTAATAACTGCTGCCTGAATTTCTATTTATTATTAAACCAACAAATGAGGTAAATTTAGCGGCACATTCCCACACAAACGTCTCTTACTGGTTAGAATCTGCTCCCACAGTTATCAGAGAATCCTAACTCGACCACTACAATTAAATTTCTATGCAATTATTATTATTATTATTCTAGAACACTAGTTTTGTACACATGTTCCCCTCTCTTACTCGCAGTATCAGAATATATAGTTTTATAACATCCTTTGTTGCAAAAAAACGAACCTTCGCAGCGCTAGAAAACTTTTTAACAGCATCGTCATCAAGCGTTAGCGATGATTGCTCAAATAGGTCCAGATCATCTCCTTCGTTTCCGTTTTCTCTTGGGCTCCAACTCTGACTTCGACTGTATGCCCCTTGTACCATATACTGTTCTATCATCTCATATTGACGTTTGTAAATCTCGTGTTCCTGTGGTGAAGCCAGCTTTGCAGCAGTTTTATTGTACTTTAATCCATAAATGATACTGTCTACCCCACCACGGTTGTAGATACGATTCTTCAGGAGGACCAGCACCATGTAAAGTGGGATGAAAAATGGCTTAAAGTAGTAAATTAGAAGCTGGTAGCCAATTAAACCGAGAATGGAGTGCAAAGGGTTTTTCCACAGCCACCAATCGTCTAGGACCCGTCCACACCAGCGTATGAGCTCAAGCAGCGGCTTTACGTGCTCAAAGCGTTGTTGTAGTAACTATAAAGTGAAAAGCAAAAAAAGACAGATTGTTACCTGAAATTAGTTTTGGACTCATGTGGAAACTGGATGGCCTGCAGCTTGTTAATGGGGCAATAAATTTGTGAGTGCGAGGGCCTGAATAGCACTTAATCTAAAGTATACTCAAGAGCCTCCAACGAGCTCCAAACTGCAGTGTTAGGGTATTAAGTACCTGTTTTACTACATACTTGCAAAATTAACGAAATGAATAACACTGTCGTACCTAATCGCAAAAGGTTTCGAGTTTGTTTCAGGTGACTTTTCACCATTCTATAATTGTCTGGTAGATCTGCCAAGCAGAAGTGATTTAGTTCATGGCATTCAATGCAATTCAGTAATGCCTGCATTTGTAAAGGCTTTATTGGTACCTTTATTGCTTTTACTTTCTTTGTGCACACCAAGGAATACATCATTAGAAAAGTCACTGATTGAGATGATGTTAGTATTAAATTACAAATACGTAGTTTATTGAAACATGCTCGCTTACTTGGTACTCGTTGCGCTAAATCATGGTGCACTCCCGCAGCACCTCTTGTCAACTTTCGTTGGATATGATTTTGAAAAATTAAGTAAACACTTCCCTCCAGTCATTGTTTATTAGTAGAATTTGCTATTAAAATGCGGCTTTTAATGCATCATTAATTGTATTTTTGATCAAACTCAGTTTTAACTTAATACTAAAATTAGTCATTGTGCACATACGTGATTAAGCAAGCACAAAGTGAATGCTGGCCAAAGAAGTTAGTACAGAAAGTTGGTGCAAAGATTTTCTGGATTCAAGGGTTCTGTTATAATTGGATTCCTTATGAAAGTCTATGCTCTCACACCACAAAGCTCTTGAGGTTAGAGTATATTAAAGACAAAAGAGAAATAGTTAATAAAGCCAAACAATGCGTTACCCTTAAATTATGCATATGTCTATCCTAAAATCGCAAGGAAAAATTAGCAAAAATGGGTTATAGAATAAAATCTTCTTGTAAAAGTATCAAAATAAAGCAAAACATCTAAAATGGTGCCTTTTTTGTAGATTCTAATGTCACCAAAACAGACGCAGTTATAGACATGGCTTTTTAAAGCAACGGTGCAGTGTTAGATTGAATGTGAGGAAAGTAGTATCACTTCCTACAGTGCGCAGTTCGGTCAAAATGACATGCGCTGTCATGTATGCCACTTAAATAACCATGTCTGGCTCAGATCTGCCAATCCTCGTGGAAATATATAGGAGTCATCGCATATTCGCTCATGTATTACGTGGAAAATATGTATTTTTTGGGCTAAGTTAAGAGTATGGGCGAGATGGCAACAAAGCTACATTTAACAACAAGACAAGGTTTAAGGTTCTGAGCTTATAGAATGAAATGCCGACCAGTGACGCATATTGTTCAGGATTCGCTCCATCACACGCTTCCTGAATCCAGACCAAACCATCATTTATGATAATGTCTTGTGTGCAGAGGCTAAGTTAAAAAAAACTTCATACACCTTATGGATAAGCGAACATTGACGCAAATGCGTGCGGATTATGTTATAAAGCAGATCATAACGCTGCTTGCTCAGGGAAGTAGAGATTAGGTAGCCCAGGGGGGAGATTGCAGAACGGGTTGTCGTCGAACGTGACCAAACGTATACGTTTTTATGCGCAAATGACACATTGTCAGGAAGCATGCAATTAGCAACAACGAACTGTTTTATCTCTCATTCTCTCTCAACCCACAGACTATCATATAGGTTTCTTTTCACTTGGGACCACACAGATTTGAATATGTCTTTAAGCATGTCGGACAGCAACATAAATGCCTACTGAATACCATCTCATCAATGCCTGTCGTAGTTCTGAAAAAAATACTAGCAACTCTAGTAAAAAATTTTTAACAAGATTTTTGTATTTCTACGCAAGGTATGCATCCTAGATTGGGATCACATACTAAAAGAAGTGGAAAAAGAAAAAAATAGACATGCTTTTCAAGGTCTTAAAAGGCTATAACTTGTTGCTAGATGCATTTCGGAAAATTGGGATTACTCTAATAGTCAACGCTACCTACCTTTTGTTTTATTGCAAGACTTCTATACGGCGTTTCCTTTGGTGTAAATGTTTTCAGAGCGGATTTAAACTAAAACAAAGTTTTGCATTAAATATAATTATTATAAAAAGTCAAATCACAGCTTTTTCTCTGAGTTTATGGACTCGGAAGTCCTGGACAAGTGAGTGAACTCACTATACTTTTCAATGCCGACTCCAATGTAACCAATTCACAGCAGTTTTCAAACCTTTCTTCAACCAAAACTTTAAATAATTCTTTCGGAAACATTTCCATTCCAGCAAAAATTAAACCATACAATTAAACAATCACTGCTAAGTGAATCTGGTAAAAGATCAAAAAGTTTAAACCAGGAATTGTACAAAAGTTGTGATGTCACGACAACAGGAAGCAAGTGACTCGAAACTTTGTTTTGAAGGAGGAAAAAATTATTGCTGGAGAGCTACATTGAATTATTATGTACCATTTAGTAATATATTTTTGGGGAGTTACCATCACCAAGACTAGAGTAGTCAAGATTTTCACAATTTATTTTTTTTGACATCAACGTCGGTTTGTACACCAAAATCCATATTCATATTCCCCATATTCTTCTCATTGCTCCCATTCTGAATAGTGGTGTAATAGAATTGCTAAAAACTAAATTACTATTTATAGAGGCGCTAAAACTTGTTTTCTGATGAGTTTTAACAAAATTGAGGATTAGAAATAGATGCTGTAGTTATAATCATGATTTTTAAAAGTACCAAACTGGTGTCGCAATGCGTAAGTCATTGTGAAACGTTGGACAACACTTTAATTAAAGGCACTTGGATTGGGACAACGGCTCCCTGTTTTTTTTATACTTGAGGACAGTCTTAGGCAAACTTTTAGTCAAATGGAAAATTTGTCTTCTCATACACCTCTGCAAGTTGACCACGCGGTTATAGAAACAGATTTAATTTCACTGACCTGGTTAAAGTAAACATTGATCTCAAGCAAAATTGAACCTTTTGTGGGACTCCGAAGATCTGGGGTTTTAAGTGCATACCATTTGCTTCCTCCGTTATCAACCTGATTAAAAATAGTTAACACGACAAAATATGAAAATGTACAAACACATGGGAGCACAAGTATCAAGTGAAATGGCTCACTCGTCTAATGAGTCTCTGTCTTACTGGGGCTGAAAGCAAGTGTGACCGACTAGACACAGTTGAGCTGAACACAAAGATGCTTACTAAATGTCAGGTCTTGGTGTATCTAGTTTGAAGTTTCTCCAAAGATTTGACTGTTTACCTTAATTGAATCATAGTTGAGACCTAAGCTTGGTACATTGTTACCCACGGTTTGACAACTTAGGAAACCTCCTAATCCAGTATTGTAAAGCTAGTTAAATTCAAGTTTAGCGTAAAAGTCTGATGCTCGTGGATGAATGTTTCGATATTTTCTTTGTAAAATCGTAATGCTGTACCAGAAGTCCGACCCTTAACTTGCCCTTATCTTAACGATGAATTTGTACAATTCCTTTTGGGTATTTAAGTTTCGGGTTGTCTGTGCTACCTTTATTACACTTTCGAATTTTAAGCTTATCTAAAGCGAGTTGACTTACACGTAAGGGGTGTATGGCAAGACCTCCGATAACCTCCATTTTACTTTTCTCGGTTTCGATTACCGTTATCTTCATTATGCCGTGGATATCCATTAACGGACTAGATAGGAGAAAATGTCATTAACTATGAGCGTCGATATGGACGCAGTTCTTTATACTTAATGACTCACATTACAAAGCACCGATTCCATGTTGAATTTTTTTGCTTAATTACACTTTGCGTTTTAAGTCGAGTGTTGAATAAGTCAATAACACAGAAGCATTCGATACGACCGTTTATAGTCTTGCCACCGAGACCCATTGCACTACAAACTAAGAGTTCATAAAATAAAATCTACAAATTCAGCCAGACTGAATTAAATAACATACAAATCTTACGTTAACACGCAGAAGCCTGTGCATGGTCTTTGCTGAACACGAAGGATTATATTACTAGGCTGGTGAAATACCGCGATTATTCTACTAATATCTATACCATTATGAGCTGAGTTACTTGTTGTGAGTTAACGTCCTAGAACCTGGGATCAAGGATGGTGGCGAAAGGGAACTTGACCGGGCGGACACCACCGCCAGCCGGACACGAAGTTTTGCAGTAGGGCGTGCGTAGGCAAAGCAAAGGCGTATTCGTGCTAATAAACTCAAAATGAGCATGGGTGTCCAAGCTTTGGCTCGTGAGCCTCTGCGGATAATCTTCACGTCCATCTTAGCTTTAGATGTACTAATGAAGTCTGCAGTGTGTATTGAATCATAGAGTGCAGATTCAAACGGATTAATCTGAAGTCCTTTTTTGTTTACTCAAACATTCTATAATATTTTAAAGTGTTGATTAGATGAACGCCACCACGTAACACGAGAGTCCAAATTAATCGTCAATAGAATAAAATATTTCATACATTTTGCTGCTTTAGTATACATGGCTTCTGATAAGCCTCTCAAAAACTTCAAGGACTTACTTTTTACCCTCAACCACCCAACGTCGTGAGGATTTCGAAGGGAATTCTTCAAACTCTAGCAACAAATAACAAGAATAATAAGTAATGACATAAACAGGACAAACTGTTGGAGATTGGTCGATGGTGCATTATCTAAATGCGTTATTTCTCAGTCCGTACGTGATCGTAAGTGAAATTTCGCTAGCAAAATAAAAATTAGAGATATTTATCGATGAAGACATAAACTTTCTGCCAGCAACAAAACCAGGGATAGATGCTAACTTCTGTGCGCCTGACATAGTGTAGTTGTGTTCAACAGACTTAATTTATGATTCAATACTTGAATACTCGGTCATTTCTTTTAAAACAGGCTGCAGTTAATTCCTCGCGTTGGATAAATCGCAATTAGCCAAAAACTCGAGAATGGAATTTATTTAAACCTACAAAATGTTCCGCCACTAACTGTAGGTAATTCATGGGCAGGGAGGGATAAGAAGGCTTCTCATCTCGTTCAGTTGGACTTCCGTTTCCGCTGATGACTGATCGGGGAGAGGAAATCATGGAAGGCGGAGTTTGAACTGGACTTCTGATTGCGGTGTTCAAACCGGTAATGGTTACGAACATTAAGAGCCTGGCCTCATTAGAGTTTTTTAGCAGTTGCACTTCCATCTTCTGTGTTAACTCGATTGGCATGTCTGCAAGATCGATTACAGTCCTGAAAGGGAGAATGATGAGCGTTTGCTTGGTCTGATTTGTAAGGCCCTAATTTTACTGGATAGTTAGGCCCAGATAAGCAACGCCACATACAACTGGCCTTTTACTATCAAGTTGATCGGGTATAATTATCTCAGAGTAGTGTACTAGCCCCAATCTGCCAATTAAATTATTAATTTAAGAGAGAAAATCAAAGTCAAGTGATTTTAAAATAGGATTTTTGTATTTTGAAGCTGTAACAAAAGTGATCAAAAGGTACAACAGCATTATTTATTTGTTGCATTGGTTGATAAGGTTATGAATAGATGTGGCAAATGTAGACATATATCTAAGGTTTAGTCAATTGATAAGATGTCAAACGTTTGAATGACCCTAGAAACAAATTCGCCTCTGGTATGATCTGATTTCGTGCATTCGAATATAGGATATATACGTGCCCAGATGGGATCCTGCAGTTTTGCAAAGGTAAAATTTTGGCTACACACACAAAACATAGAACTATTGACCCATAATTAGGCATTTAAATTCCACCAAAAATGATGTAAAATGCGACGACAAATGTAAAGTGAAAGAACTCTAGGAGTGAAACAACTCGACAATCAAAACAAAAAAAAACAAAAAATTACACAGGAAAGTGCGATCCTCCTGTTAAAGAGGCAACCTTTTTACATTTACTAGAAGACCTGCATTAGGAGCAGGAGACTTGTGCAGCACTTACTCGCCAAGGATAGAGTTACGCGGAATCCCGCCTGTTCCCGTCTGAGTTTCTCTGTCATAGACAATTATCTTTATAAATCGTGGTGCGCCATTTGTTAGTTTAAATTCGAATTCCTCCAGGAAGTCAGGATTGCTGTTATTTTTCACCACCTAAAATGCAAATACTATGAAGAGAATATTAATATTTTTTTCAATTTGAGCCTGAATCGATTTTTAATGCTATTTACTATCTACTTAAGCTGAAAAATTGACTACTTGGTCAATTACCACAAAACAATGATGGATCGCATCTTCACATTTTGAAAATTATTTTGCCCAGCATGTACATACAAACCTTCTCGAAAAGCCCAAAAAAATATGCAGCTTTTCAGATCCATACAACCTGAATTAAAGCCCGCGTCAAGGTTTTGCTTTGTAAGAAAATGATATTTTGTGAAGGTGCAACTTTAACTTTGACGATTACAGCTACATAGTCAAATTTTTACAGATAAATTTGAATACAAGCAGGATCTGTCCTAAAATTTTAATTTGGATTTTAGGTTGTAGATTGTTAGTGAACTGACCCCAAGCTGTCAGATGATAATTCAGGTCAAGGGTCTTTAAAAGGCTGGAAAATGCAGTTTTTTTAAGTAAAAAATTAATAGTTAGACTTAAATCATACTTACACTACTTGCCCTTTTTTCTGGTCCATACGAAAGTACCACTTGAGGGGACGGTGAGACCGTGAGTGATTTGGCCGCCCAGTGCAACGCTACCAAGGAGGCTGCTCTGGTCTCCGGTGAGGTTCCCATTAAAGCTGCTCCTCCCGCTCCGAGTGACTCAGTTGCTGCGTCCCCTCCATTGAAGGAATTTCCCATCGCATTACCGCCTCCTCCTCCTTTTTCATCTAGTCCGCATCCAGATATCATGTCAACCTGAGGTATTGACCGTAGTCCCCTAGCGCCAACCAAGAATATATTCACTAATCCGCTTTCTACAATCTTCGTTAACTTTACAGTATCTTTAACGTCGAGAGAGTCAACGAGATTGGCAGTGGGGAATGCAAGGCGAGTCATTGGAAGGAGAAATTCAATCGGCCAAGCTAGCTTTGGGATACGCAGTTCCCAGAACCGGACTGGATAGCGTCGCTGGATGGGCACCATGGGAAGATAGAGAGACCGATTACCTGGCCAATCGAAAAAGGGACGCCAAGTAACACTAGGCGGAGGAGCAGCAGATTCTGTCTCAAGGAAGCGTCGGGTGATTTCATATGGGGAGAAATAGAATGTGCCTTCGTGTCCAATATAGTGTTCACATAAAGTTTCCTTGGAGCTTTGTATCTGATTCCTCTGCTTTGATCGATGAAATCGATGACGGTGAACATGGGAAGCAAACCTCCTGACCAGATTCTGCAAACAAACCACGTTGAAAAGTTCATTTCAATTTGAGTTTCAACCTCATTGTTAACATCCCCACCCTTCACACACAATCGTAGGGAGATAGAAAAAGTACTTTATAAGATGTTCATAACAAGGTATTTTCGTAAAAAGTCGTATACACCATTTTAACTTCACAATCTTGTGCTTCCATAATCTTTGAAGAAATCAAAATTGGTGATTACAATCGTTAGTGCCTTATTTGCCCCGGCAACGCTGTAATGATTTGGACAAATCCTCTTATTGAAACCCTCGACATCTTTCCTACCAAATCACTTGCCTAACGCCGCATGCAAGTGATTCGAATCAGCATTAAACGCAAAGGCTTATATTTCCTGTCGCGTGCAGGCTGTCTTTGTATATAACTCATCGGAATGCTTGGCTTGAGCAACACACAAACGTGGTACCTGCACCCACTGAGAAAAAGTACGCCACTGAGGTCTATACCCTACAATTAAAACTTTGTATGGCGAATTTCCTAACGATTCTCAGGTCAACGCATTAATAGCCAATTAGGTTCAATCTAAAGAATATTCAAAATTAAGCACGGAACCTAAATATATTTAAATTTCACGCAATCAAAAACACTTTCCCGCATTTATAAGGAAGACTTTAATAGGAGATTTCCATCATTCGCCTACGCTACTCACATGCACTACCTGAATGGCAGTTGAGCCAAATTAGTGCACTCTGTACATTTTACTGCTACCTTTGCTGTAAATGAACGCAATGACTTTGGGCCTAGACAGCGTAATCTTCTAAGGCATTAAGTTTTGTTTCAACAAAACTATATTTTGCATAAACTTAATCAAGTGTGCATAAATGTAGGAAAAGTTATATTTGGCATTCGTTTTGCTATTCTACAAACGACAAGGAAAGTCTTTTCAGCATTTAAAGGAAATGTTACAGATTGGTTGCTACCGCATACCTCTTATTCACTCGCGGCGTTTGTCAACATGTTACTCAAGACCAAAGTGCCCCACAAAATAGCGCTTTGCAATTTACAACAATTCATGGGATTACATTCACATCTAGTCGCACTTTTACAAGCAATGTGATATGAACTTTCTTTGTACAACTAACAAAGTCTGCGTTGAGTTGCTCTTGCCATCGAGTGTTAATTGAGCCAAGTCAGCCATCCTCAACGATGAGAAGCTGGAAGTGCCGAGAACATCAGTGCTCACACAGCCAAACCCACATGTATGTAACAAAGGAGCATAGGATCTGAGCCGTAAAAAATTTTAGACTTATTTGAAAAGAAGGAAAAGCTTAAAATGGTTTAAAAGGTTATGATCCATAACATCTCGTGAGAACCTCGGAGTTCTAGTTCCAGTGACGGAATACATTCAGCCATAATTTTGTTTGGTGCTAAGAAGTTCCGTTTTGCATATGCTCTTGCACACTGTTTGCAATTAATGTCAACGCCAGCGTATTCTAATTATTTAGCTGTTGGCCAAAAGTAAACAATCACTACTGATTTTGAACTTCAATTACAGTGTGAAGCCCCTTTTGAATGGATGCTTTTGCAAGCTGAACAAAGTCAAGTGGAATGGCAATGGTTGTGCTGTCGAAAATTAAGTAAATAAGGTCACTAAGGCCATTTGCATTCGCCTTCATGCAAATGGTCGTTCATCAAGCTACAAAAGTACACATAAGGGACCAAAACTAACAATGCCACACTCATTTCAACATCGCCCATCTTCGATATTTAGGTGAATGAGCTGTGAGTACTTTTTATGAGAAGGTGGAACTCACCCTACGTAGGGATGATTTCTTGGATGTAGAAGTGGTGGTCTTTGCGCTGATTTCCTCACTTAGGCGCTCCTGTTCATCGAGGGATCCAAACAAGCTACTCCCATCCAGGGATGTAATGAGACTGGATTCGACGCTGGTGTCGAGGCTCAGGGTCCCCAGGACTCGAGTGTCTCCCTTTCTCACGCTGAAGTACCGAATGGGCGCCTCGTGGGTGTAGACTCTGTATGCGCAAAATCCCAAACTTATCCTTTCAACATGACATCGTTAAAATTAAATTCTAGCCTCATTGCTTGACTAGAAAATGCAGTGAAATTTGTGTGCAAAACACAGCCATTGCGCAAGTCGGCCACTGTTGGATCCTGCTAGCCATGTGGTACCTAATTACAGTTTCATTTTAGGCCTTAGACAATTTGATGCGATAACTTTGTCTTGTACTTGAAGGAGTTAGACTGTTTTTAAAAAGCATGACTGAAAAAACGGTTCAACTTAATGAACGTCTGAAACATGGGTACAACGGTCTACTTTGCAGCAAGAATTCAGAAAAAAAGTCTCCTACAGAATGCTTTTTACGAATAATGCAGATGGAAATAACCGTTGATTTTTGATGAAAATGGCAGTTAGTTAAAAAAGGCACGTATTTTCGAAACAGCAAATGGCATATGTTCCATAAACTTAAAAGTAAATAAATATCAATTAGATAAAATATAATCTCAAGAGTGTTCATAATTTTTTATCTTGTTTGTTTATAAATAAATATTTTGTTGTTAATGCTGCGCTTTGCAAATATTTAGAAAGTCAAACTAGGATCGTAAATAAAAAAAACGTGAGTGATTTCAATATTTTTAAAACTTACGATTCGCCTCTATTCAGGGCAACGTAAGCTCTTCCAATAAGTTTGTCGGACCTCAGTGTATGTTTTTCAATGACTTGAAGCTAAAAAGCAATGCAACCCAGTACAGCACAATCTCTGGAAGATGACGAATCGCAGAAATCGTAGCAATAAAGGAGACGTATTGCAAAAGGAATAAGCGCAGTCATAGCGAAAATAAACGGAACTCCGTCTAGTTACTTTTGCCTAAAGCCACAACAAAAGCATTTCTGAGTAGCTCATTAAAAAGCTGATTTAGAGAACACTAAATTATTAGGTGATTAAAAAAGGTTGTGCTCGAGCTAAAAACCAAAACAACACATTTTCATGGAAAGTAGTTTCATTAACCAATACTCAATTTCCATAAATGCATAAATAATTATTTTCGTCAAATCCTACTATGCAGAAATGAGTGATTTCTCTTCAAAGAAATTTGCAACGCAGTTTTTGACTTCATCCATAGGTTCAAGTGTTTTGCCTTACTAATCGTTTTATAGAAAACGAAGTGGATGATGAGCGGCATTTCATTGTGAAAGATTAGGTCTTTTCGTTTGACAGCCTACTGATACCGAGGTTCGAGGTGCAATCGAGTTGCTTTGAATTTCGATTTTTGGTCAAATTGCCATCACTAAGCCTCTAAGCAATCCTTTCAGTAATAATCCATTGATTATCAATCACTTAAGTCGCACTACATAACATGCAGTAAATAAAACTATTTATCGTTTTAAATATTAGACTTGCACAAAAATTACTTTAAATAGCATTTTTTTACTCAACATGTTGACTCACGACCTAATAGTTAACTTATACTAGTATATCTGAGACAAAAAGTACTTCTTTGTAAGCTTGCGAAATAAGAAACTAGCTTTTGCATTCACCTAATAAATTACTCCTTACTTATCTGATATCGCTACAGTTATTTTGAAACACTTTTAATTGACTTGGTCGCTATTTAATTGGCGCAAAAGGAAACTCCACTACTTATTGAGTCAACGTCAGCTCTTGCACACTGAATAATTTGAAATATTTGGTTCTATACAAATAATTGTAAAATTAACGTACTTGAAGCATTTCGTCAATTTGACTTAAATTAAACGTAAACGTTTCATTCCATTTGGGATTGCTGGTTTCGCCCGAAAATCCCGACTTTGCAATAAACTTGTCCATGTAAAATATGTGGACGCAACAATTGATCCTTTCTATAAACGTAAAAGAACAAAAATTCCAATTTCATCTAAGATAGAAAAAAACATTTTTCTATCAATGATTTAATACCCACAAGGTGTGATCACATTTTATCAATTAACGGAATTCTCCTCAAATGAGCATTCTGCGGCACTCATTTGCTACACATGAAGGAATTTCGGATTCTTTTCTGTGTCAAAGTTTAATATGCTGCTATATCCGTTAACCAGGTCCTATTGATGTCAATTTCTGAGGTAGGCAACTAAATGTGCAATACTTTGTACGCAGGAGAGAAATGTTGCTTCTATAATGAACTTTCACTGATTGTAAATTGAGAGTAGCTGATAAAAATTACTAACCAACACCATCAGTCACGATTTATAGCATATTTTTTACCATTTTTATATGTGCAGCTCTTTTTTGAGGGGAAACTATTAGATTGCTAGCAATTTCTGTAAATAGGCACCAGAAGTACCCTGTTATTCACTTAACGGAAATATTAGTGATGTGATAGGTGAATTAAAAGTGCCTAACTACATTACCTTTAAGTTTGGCAGAACGAAGGAACAGCGTGCAATTCCAAAATATTTGCCTGTATTCCTTTAATAAAAAATGGGCATGTTGAATTAGCTGAGTGTGTAGGCGGGAGTAAATAAAAGCAATGACATTTTAACTGTGTAATTTGGTTTGCTCGAATTTTCAAAAAAATATACTAGTTTTGGAAAAATTCATAGTTTCCATGTGACCTTTCTAAATAACAATCTTTTCCGAAATTAATTATTGTTAGCTGAAAATGAAAAAATAATGAATTTACATTCTTCCTGTTTCGGTTATTACTATTTTTATTGATTATTAATCTGTCAGGATTTCCGATTGGGAAATCCTTCTCATAAACATGACTCAATTCTTTGACTCCTTATAGCAATTTTTTGCCACGTTGCCAATCTCATTATTTTGAACACTTGAAGTACTTGTCCGAATTTCTTTTGCAGGTATCAAAAAACCTGGAATATGCTTGTCTAAAAAAGGTATTTAAACAATCTCTCGGAACAGAATTCTCCAAATTCAATTTCTATGTTTATAGAAACAAAAGGAATGTTGCTGAAATTGCATTAAAATATCACTACTAAATTTGAAATCATCCTGTTTTTTCATCGGTCACGAATGTGAACGGATATTGCCGTGCACCTCTGTACTTTCTTTCATATCTTTCCCTGGTACAGCAGTAAGGAACATGGCAAAAAATACTTACGAAACTTTCTGGACAATATGAGAAAGTCAAACATTAATATTTAGCTGATCACAGACATTCCTGAAATACATTATGCAGACTTGTCTAATCAACGACCATGTGTACTGCGTGGCTCTGTGGAATGAGAAAGCGATGAGGGCGAAACAAACCTCATCAAGCGAGTGCATTGAAATCGACCTTTTCATTTTCAAAAATAAGTCAGCCAAAGACACACGAATTCGGTTCTGCTTGCGTTGATGATCAGGCAGTTGTTCATCGGTGTCCGACTCCAGGATGGTGGGGACGTCGCAAGGGATTTCATCGTCACTTTTGCTCTTCACATCCTGCGGTTAAAAGGCACAACGCAACGTCATTAAATGCAGTTTAACTGAATCTAACGTAATCTCACTTAGCCGATTAAACTGTTTTCTGAGACCTGCACCAAACCGTGATTTGTAGTTGCTTAGGGCTATTCTTTTGTGATTATGTCCAAATTCAGAAAAACGAAATAGTATTTTTTAAAAGAAAATTAGAGCTGGAGTTTTACTATTATGCATTTTAATTGGCAGGTAACAGTTTTGCGCACAGCTCAAGCCTTAAGACCTACCTTGTTCTTTGAAGAATTTCGTTAAGTATTTACCATCATGCCTCTATAGGCTTGTAATTGTAATTAGCACAATTACTGATTCATTATTGCTGTAGATAGCCATTGACGTTGACACAAAATATCCCACAATTACTGACAATCTCATTTATACAAATTCTTAAATCAAATTCAAATATATTTAGTGCTGTTGTCAGAGAATACTAATTTACATGCTAACCAACGTTTGTATAGTATCCGACCCTTTAGACGATAAGCAGGTCTTACGGGTGGGGTTTGAAAACTGCATCAACCTAAAAAATGTACGTCAATCTGGAGAAGACTGCATGAGGCCCATGCTTTGAAATTTCGGTAAATAAACGAATAATTTTATTTTACTCAAAGGTTTGATGCAGTTTGTTTTGAACGAATTGAGTATTTAAATAAATGTTTGCCATTTCTAAGTAACACAGCTGTTACCACTTGTCTATTTGTCAACCTTTAATTTTAACAAGGTTCAAAACTCTATATTATTCTATATTACTTCTTTATTAGCGTAAAAGTAAGAAAAATATGAAGGCTCAGAAAGGACGCACTTGTAAAAAAACTATTTTACAAATTTTTAAAAAGATTTGGCAGAGTTCTGAGTAAGATAGGGAGTTGACAGTAACTTAATCAGAGTCATAATCAGTTAAAATTGCAGAAAAAACTATGCATGAGACTGCATGGAAAGAAAATGCATTGTAAGGAGATTAAAAGTACCAATTATTCGACTTGTTAAAAGGATTTACCATCGAGTTTCAAATGGATTAAAAGAAAGTCATTTGAAATAACAAATCAAATTTAACGAATGGGTTTCAAAAGCGCTAAGCTGCATTCTTTTGAAAAATGAATCGTCACGGCTCATAAAAAGTGGTAATTCACATTGGCGTTTCTTGAAAACCCTCACGGTCCAGCACTAACCTCAGCGTGAGCCGCATTACACGAAAGTAGTTTGTGTTGTCAATCCAGTGCGATCGCACCGGTGTTACCTATTTTGAGTTGCTTCCAAAGAAATATGCAATTAAATGAATATTTGCCACCAGCAAACGATAAAATTAAAAAAAGGCAACAGGAGAAATATGAGATTTGGGAGTGGTGGAATGCCAGTTCACCAAGACAATACAAGGGTTTATGAAATTCGGTACTTTTCAGCTAATTATTGGAAGCTGGTTGGAATATGATGTCGAGTCCATAATGCAACATTATACTTGAGAAACCGAATAGCAATTTATTGTAAGATTTGAAAACCCGTGATAAAACGTCGACTAATTATGACGAGAAAAATCATTTAGTTTACTTCTTTGCTTATTAAGGCCACTGATTTGAATGAGAATGGAATCACAAAGTTGTCAGGTATGTAACAATGGTTCTCATCAACGGTCTATAGACTTGCACTAAGAAACCAAAAATCAATTTTTGAATCAATCATTTGGCATGGGTATCAAAAAAGAACACGTGATCATGTACTTTTAAATGTTTATTATTATCACTACTTATCAAGTTTATAAGTAGACATAATTTCGAATTTCCGTGAATTATTACCGCAAATGCCTAAATCAACCTTAACACCAATTCCTTTTTAATTTCTTAGCAATATTTCACGACTTATCAAAGCTAGAAAATGTATATTTGATTAGGCTTGGTACACATCATAACATTTCCCCAAATGTTACCTCGAGATATTTTAATTATGAAGGAATGAGTAGGGGAGTAATATTTATATTGATTTGTGCAAACAATTATCTTAAATTAATTAGGATTAAAAAATGTTCATGAAACTATATTGCGTCAACCGCTTTCCAGCATAAAAAAATTTATGTTTAATTTTAGTAGCAATGCACGTAATATGGAAGCTACCATTGAAATTAAAGCCTGTTGTCATTTCTCTGATTACACGAAGCCTTTGGAAACAAGTCACACGTAACTACCAGTATTCTTTAGCTGCAATTAGTATTCTGCTAAATAAAACGAATAGTTTGAAATTTATATGTGGGTATAAGTTCGTTTTGATAATCCATAAAGTGCAGCACACTTTTTTGCTGCATGCAGTTTTCGCGTTAGTGAACAACGGAAGCTGTACAATCAAAAACAACGATTTCCGATCTGTGCCTCGAATAGACATACCAATAGAGACAAAAAGGTATATTTTACCAATCTAATACAAAAATTCAAAACTTTCATATGCGTTTTAGGTTACAGTTAGGCAGGGACTACACTCCTTCACAGTGGAATGAGATATTAAAGCCTCGAAAGCTAAGTAAGATGTTGAATTCGCAGTCTCAGAAGCAGATGCATAGGACGCCCTAGATGACAGTTTCGCAAGCATGTCAATCATGCATTAAAAGGGGCATTAATGTGGCTGTACAATGACGCTGGTTGACACACTCTCTCTGCATATCTGCCAAGTGCGTCTGCAAGCAATGCTTTATCGCTGATTCGACACGGTAATAAATTAGCCTCGAATTATATAGACTGTCTTGTTAAGATCAACAAACCAGGTTTCAAATTCCAAATTCTGTCTTCATATAAAAGTGTTGACAGATGTCTTATAGTAGATCCTTTCGAAATGGAGATTTCAGAGGATATTTTATTACGGACTACCCTGTGCATAGCCCGCAAAACGATCGGACATAAAATGACTATATCTCATGTAACATCCTTATGAGACAATTGTTTTGGCCAACCAAGGCACTTATAACCACCATAAAATGTTCACCTTACTTCTGCATTTGCCAGTTCTTAGTTGCCGATCATCGGCACACAACACTGTTGCACATTTTTTGCTTTCTAAAGTAAATCTGGCGGTGTACAACATTTACCATTTACTAAAAGCGCGTCAAGTAATTTTGAAAGGTATTATCACATGAAAAAGATTATTACTTGTAGTCTTAGCAAGTATAAATGTGTGCTTTTGGAAGCCTAATCCATTGTGGTGTTTTAGGTCGACTTTTAAAAAAATTATAATAAAGATTTATGCACAAAAGTGATTCAACAGATTGTCTCTAAGCATTCATTTTCATGAAGGGAAACGTTAGTTTTTTAAGTATATTTTCGATGGTAATTATTATTGGAAGTAAATTTCCGATGATTTACCCGAGATCCCCATATTTTGAAATTAAACAATGCGCAAGTGCTGGTTTTAAAAGCTTTGGACAGAACAGATTACGTCAAATATTCCTGGACATTAGAACACTAACAATCGTCATGCAGTACGTATACAGTTGTTACTTGGATCAAAAAACGTTAGTGCGGAATAATGACCTGTCCGATTACATCCTGACGATCAATGTGCCTCGGATAAATCATGCTGAAAGCATTCTACTGGTACGAATCTTACCGAGCTCTAAATACGGGCTTCCTTACTGTCAACAAGGGCATCAGAGTTGAGGTAGTCTATCTGGTTCATTCATGTTAAACATTGCTCTCAGGCAAATATTAATAGATTTTCCAGGCTGCCAGTGCTAGATGAATAGGGACTAACTTTAATTACCAGCATTTGCATCAATTGCCTGCAATCGTACAGGTATACTAAGCACATTCTTTGGTATTTGAGTTTTATGTCACAAAATGCACATAAATTCTTTCTAACATGTCAGCGAGAATTTCGGGGTTAAAAATAATGCAAACCTATGAACTTACGTGGTGTTCAGCGCCGTACGCAGTAAGTCTTGTGTGGCGCTTTCTGTCCTCGGACGCCTTTTTGTATCGACGGCGCGAATCACGGGCGAGCATAGAACTCTCATTTAGCGAGCTTTCCGCATTCCCTTCATCTTCCTGAATTAAACAAACGCAACGTTCATTTGAGTTGAGCATTTGTTCCTGCATACTGCACCTTCCCATACATTGTTGTTTCTTGTCATCTTCGTCATTAATCTGTCACTTAGTACATTTAAATTGCTAGACATGCAAACCAGACATGCCGCACATATGTGTTAGAGTGGACATATAACCTAAACTAATATTCAGAAGAATTTAACATGCTGCAGTTTGAAGATATGTCATAATCAGCTTTTTACATGATATAAAATACTGAATTTTAATCTGAAATCTGTTACGACAAGCACTGTTACCTATGCTGAAACTGTTTCAATGCACAAACAGTTCTTTTTATGCATATTAAGCTATGATTTAGTTGCAAATGTCAGTTAATTCGAGTATTTTGTTTAATTATTCCACTGATCAAAGTATGAAACCGAATACCAAGTCTAGTATTTGTATCAGGCAAGTTCTTTCTGGATGCTTTATTCGCAACAAAATGTGGCAATAAATTAGAATATTTAAAATCATTGTAGAAAACCAACATCGACTTGTTCCCTGGTACGATATTTAGCTTCTGGACAGTAAAATTGTGACCTGGATGAATGCATAACCTGGTGAAAATCATTTGATAAGCTTATCATTCTAGAAAAGCATTTGAGGTTTCGTGTTACTTAGATTAATTGATGGTTACAATTTTCTAAACTGCACAGTTCAACAAGGTTTTTGTAGGAATGATTTCAAAAAACCATAAATTTTAAGAAAATGTTTGCAGATATATTTGACTTCCCACGCCCTATTCCTTCTTAAGGATTCAGGAGTTTTGCGTGTACTGAATTTTATTACGTGTTAAAACGGAGACCACATTATCAAATCCAAATCTTTGATTTTGCTTCCAAAGCGAATTAGGCAGTGCAATTTGAAAGATGCTGTTGAAAACACAATACTGCATCCCTACGACTCTTTACTTCAGAATTGCATATAAAGCTTCTTTTCGAGATCCATAGGCAAACGTCCATCATGCGGTTCATGTATCGTCACGTTAATTAATGAGCAGACTTAATCAGAAACCGCCAAAATTAACTCTTGACACATGTAGACACAACATATTTGTCCACGATCACTTCTTTTTGAATTCAAATTAGCTACATGGATTAAGCAAGCTTAAATGGACATACAGTTCTACTTGTGCCTAAAACATAAAGCATAATTTTATACAAAATTTTAATTCATATTATTTACTTTTATGCTTGCCACAGGAATACTGATTTATTAACTCAAATGTGGTATTACGTTACTTAATCTCAGCAAAAGTAATATTTCAGCGATGGCCAGGATTTCTAATTTTAGTATTACCATCTAACCTATACAAATTGAATGCTCAAAACAGCAAAGGCATGCTCCTTAACAGCAATCGATCATATCGCGATAGGTTTTGAGTGGTGTGTGACCATGGGAAATCGTAATCTCGTGAGTCAAGTAACAATGACCTACCCACCTACTTGTTTTTCCATTTGTGCACATTTAGATGGAGTAGCTTTGCCAGTCATTCATTTCTCCATTTAAATATGGGGTCAAAAGCCTGACTTCGTATTCTTTCATGTTAAATTGATCGAAATAGACGTATCCTCAGAACTTTGGCCTATTTTAACTGAAATATGCATTGGTTTTCTACTTAATTGCTAAGCAGGTCGTTACTTGAATCTTTATAAATTAATTTGCTTGAAGGCGAATCGTTACCAGGATTTTTACACACTTAAACTAATTTGAAAAGGAGAAATGTGTAGTATGGTTTCGTTATGCACATTTAACAGCAATAATCATAAAAGTGTAGATCGGATTACGTTAGCGATAACCATGTATTGATATAAGAACTGTAATGCATTAAAGATTTCAGATACATTATTAAAACCCCAAGAGTCATTTTTGGTACACATGCGATAAGTTTTCTGCCACTTGAAAACGGGTAAAAAGTATGCGGACACACCTGCTTTGACGTAGTAAGTGCCTTCTTTACAGTCCTCTTGAGAGCCTGCTTAAAGTGAGCGCCACCACCCTGACGCCCTGCACTTGATTGCTGCTGATTCGTGGCATCCAGATTCCGGTCGAACGGTGAAAAGTCGCTATAATATGTCGCTAGACCAGACCTTCCACCATACTCCCACCCTGTTTGGAAACCACCCAAACTCCCTCCACCAGTCCCTTCACCAAAACTAGCCACGTCTTCTTCCCTATCGCCCTCCTCTTCACTCTTCCCGACAGCTGTTCTTTTACGATGCCGACCTCGATGAAAAGCTCTTGATGAGAAGTTGGAGAAAGTCGGTACCGAGAAAAGTTGTTCGCTCACAGAGCGACGATGCCTGCGTTCGGCAGCATCATTTGTTATGGTAGGAGGAGTTCCTGGCGGCTCAGTGGAGAAGTGATATGAGCCAGATTCCTGTTTTGAGCTCCCGCTATATTCAATTTCGTCAATGTCTGACATGCCTTGTGTAAGTTAACACACACACAACTAACACGGTGCTCACATGTCTGCTCACTCACACAATGGTATTGATCAGCACTGTGACCTCTTTTGCAGGAGCCAATAAGGCAACTGCAACCAAAGAAGAGAGAATGTCTTAGTGAAGTCATTTATTTATTGCGTGACGTGATATGAATGCTTTGCACTGCAGTAATGCCAGTAAAGAGGCGGATAAAACCCCTTGCGATTTCGTTGTTTTTAACACAAACGACAAATTTAATTATGACATTGTCTTTGTTGAGACTTTAAACTACTCATAACTTGTGAAACTATGCCTTTTTAATAACCATAAATGCCTTCTACCTTTTGATTTCCCCAGGCCATTTAAATGCTTCTTATTATAAAAAATTTCAAAGTAAGTCGTATTTAACTAGTATGATCTACGCTCATCGAAATTAGTTGCCCTCAGTATTGGTACATATTCCTATTCCTCAAGGCTAATTTATTATAATCAGAACCATTCAAAACTTCTCCCTGACATGTGGCATGCCTGCAGAACAAATTAGAACTCTACTTAACTATTGTTGCAGCAAAAGAGAAACTCATATACGCTACTCAACTCCATTTCTTCCCCAGACCTTAAACCCAGTTTAACTCAACCTGATATTTACCAAGATTCTCTTCTTCACCACTTTGAAAGAGTACTAAATGCTCTTTTCTGCACACACAAAGTAAATAACAAGAATTTTAAAGATTAGTAAATGTTCAACATCGACTGCTGAACCTAAACTTTAATGATTATACTTGCACCAACATTGTCAGTTAAATGTTGTGTGCATTTATTTCTGTCAAACATTCCTAGAAGTAAACTTTTCGATTTGAGGAAGAGTGCCTTAAAGGTCATGAATCACGTGTGGGTCATCACTTACAGAAGACTCAGTATGGGTCTTGAAATGTAATGGGTTTTGTAAATATTCGGGAATACAATGAACAAGTGTAAAGGAGACACAAGCTTGTTCCCTGTTTTTCGTGTGTTGTGCAGACAATGTCATGGACAGGAAGGACATGAGTAATGCAGGGTGTCAACCAATAAAATGTGATGAACCAGAAAATTTATGAGCACCTGATTTATAAGACAAATGACAGAGGAGGAACGTGTTCAAAGGTGCATGAGCAGACATGTCCGAGTGAGTGGAAAGGGGCGGTGCATTGGATTATGCTGCGAAAGAATAGGTGGACGGGAATCAACGCAATTTCCAACATTGAACGACAATGAAATAGCAACTTCACACAATCCACTTTTAATACGTCTGATCCTAATTCATGGAAACATCAAGAAGTAGTACGACGTCCAACGTGGAAGGGAAGTATTTCAGGATTTGTAGAATTTTATTTTCATGCTCGATGTGTCTTTTAGGAGTGGAGGCATCACTTATTTGTCAGCTCATTTAAAATAAGTAACAAAGACGCACGAAAACTTTGTTTAATAATTATAAAATTTCCCACTGGCACCAGACTATCTGTACTTAAAATCAAAATATTAATGCCGTCCTCCGTAGCAAATTAATCAAATAATACCACTGTCAGAAGAAGAATATAAGAATTTTTTCAAACCTAAACTACTTGTCTCACTTCATACCTTTTCAGTGAATTTAAGATCAAAAATAATAATCTATTTTAAAAAACGAACGCTAAACGAGAGGGGATCTAAATAGGTAGATAACTGTTAGCCCGTTTCTCTTAGCCACACCACCAGTGTTAGCTACCAGGCATTCGATAGAAGAATAAGAGGAAGAATCAGATGTATTTCTGACTATTTTCTATTAAAGGGTTACCTAAAGTTGGAAACAGCGCGTTAAGTTGTCAGCTAAAAACAGCCAATTCGGACTGTCGGTTCAGTAAATTCTCAACTATTGAGTTACCATTAGGGATCTTGGGTTTTTTTCTTGTACAGTGCTTCTGGTGCTCGCTGATTTTACCTAAAGTAAGGTAACAGAAACTTGCACGCAAAAAAAGAAAAAAATTGTTGTTAGTTTTAAGATAAATGTGGTCTTTGGGCAAAACTAACCTAAAATACTTGAGCACTTTTCAGGCCTTAATTCTAGCAATATATATATTTATATATGTCAGTTATATAATCAATATGAAGAAGTAAAGCAGATAGAGCAAAACGTGTGAAAATAGAGCAATTTAGATTTTCAATGAGATGTACTGAATTATCAAGATCGAAGCATGCGGTAACTTCGGAATTCTTTTTTGTTGAATAACAAATTTCCTAGAGATCAGCACGATTTATTTAACAACATAAATATTTATATGCGTACTTTTATTTAAATTTAATAAACTGCTAGCTAAAATTTAATAACTACAATTTCGCATATGCTGGATAGTGAAAGCATTCATTCATGTTCAAGATGAGACCTTGATATTTGTTCAAATCGTTTCACCTAGCGACATCTGGTTTTTGGCGTTCGCCATAGATACTCTGTAGAAACTAACGGTTATCAGTAAGGTACATTCTAACAATTTTTTATAATTATTATGCAAGTTACAAAAATTTGCTTTCTATGTGTTTTTAATAGTATGGTGCTTGTAAGGGCGTATGGGTGTGTACTCTATTATGTACATTGATCAAACATAGTTCGGATGTTCCCGTAACGAATCAATAATGCCATAAGATTCATTTCGAAAAGTGTTCAGGGTTGACATACTAATCCACACGCAATTAAACCTTTTATCAATATGCGTTAAATTGACAAATTCCTTTTACGCAGTTGCTAGTACTTATCCTTATGTTATTCACCAGATTTTAGGTGAATCCGTGCAACAATTTTCACTTAATTTTGTAATATATTAACTTGCTTCTTGTGGTTTTTAACACAAACTGTCTAATTAGCAGGTAAACCATGTCAGTTCCTCTCGCCGACGGTGTTTCCATCTCCGTTAACAAGAGCACAATTAAGAGCTTCGGATACGCTGCTCATGCACACGGGATAATTCCTGATTCCACCACCTCTATGCTTGAACGGAACTGTAACCTTGATATTGATAGACCTCCCGTTTCTTTCCGAAAAACGCACGTTATTTGCACCATTGGTGAGCTTACCCAAAAAATTACCTATAGGAATAAATCGTGACTGAAATGTCCGTAAATTATTTATGGTAAAACGACATGCTTTATTTTTAACTACAAAAAGATTCAATTTCAGGATTCAATTGGTGAAAGAAGCATGCAAGTTTTAATTGAAGATTAAAACTGCTAAGATCAAACTACTCGCAATATACGTTTTTTTTATCGTTAATTCTAACCTATAAAATGGGATCCAATCTGTTTCATTAATAAATCTTCGAATGTCCAGAAATATCTAAGACAAAATGAGGCTAATAAATGATGTTCAGTTTATTAAATATGCGATTAACTCAAGTCCTTCTACACAGAAAAAATACTATGGTTTCTTATAATCTGGATCATAATCTGAGAGCTATTTTTCACGCGAATTTATTCTTTTAGGCTATTAGTCCTGTACTCACATCGAAATTTCATTAAGTAGACTTATAAGTCAAAAGTGTGGACTTTAATTATCTTTTATGGAGAATACAAATTAAATCATGACATTGTGAAGGTTGATTTTAGTAATAATGCTTTTACCAATTTAATAGGTCCCGCAAGCCGAAATGTTGAAACACTTCACGAAATGTTCGCGGCTGGCATGGATATTGCTCGACTGAATTTTTCCCATGGAACTCATGAATATCACGCGGAGACCGTAAAACTAATACGTGAGGCTGAGCAGACGTTTAAACCTACGTTCCGCCCCATTGCAATCGCGCTAGACACCAAAGGGCCGGAAATTCGAACTGGTTTAATTAATGGTGTATGTCTTTTATGCAATTGAGCTGTTGATTATAATGAATATATTTGGGCTTAAATTTTAGACTAGCTGACCTCTTCCATACTATACTGACGCGGTGATTATTAGAAATTCCTTTATGTAAGGATCTGCTTATGACGGTTTGCAGCACTGACATCAGTTGGTTAATAGATAAGTTGTTTGTACATAATCAAAAACTGGACGTTAAACTTAATTTGATGCTTAATCTGGTTCTTTGTAAAAAGATCCATGTGACTTACAGTCGATCAGAGCATAGACACAAGCTAGCAATGTTCAGGTACTCTTAATGATATATAAATGCGTTCGGCTTAATACTGTGTTCTTTAACACACAGAGTGGCACTGCTGAAGTAGAACTTAAAGTTAATGAAAAAATCCGTATTACTTCGAACAAGATGTTTGAGAATCAGTGCAACGAGAAAACACTTTACGTCGACTACGCTAATATAGTAAACGTGCTCAATGCCGGTTCTCAGATATTCATCGATGATGGTCTTATTTCTGTTACTGTAAAGGAGAAAGGTAGGTTGATATTTGTGTTATTCTCAAGAAAACATGCATTATTGACAACTAAAAGTCATTTTACCTAGCAATGATTGAGATAAAAAAAATGAAACCACGTCTAAGCATACTAAAGTCTGCAACTTAATTAAGCCAGCTTGGGTCATGTTTATGTTTGAACGATTGTCTCCCATTATTCAGTAACATAAACAAATCCAATCGTTAAATAAAATCGGCCTCAAAATTTGCTAGAATTCAAGTAAACGATCTTAAAGGTCTACAACAAGGCATTCAGTCTGATTTATTGCTTTTCGTTCAATTTAAAATAAATTTGCGGGAACCCCAAACTATTGAATTTTTTAAATTTAATGGTCACATTCTGATGCGTTACCAGGTCCCGATTATTTGGACTGCATTGTCGACAACGGTGGTAAGCTTGGGTCACGGAAAGGTGTCAATCTTCCTGGCGCACCCGTTGACCTCCCTGCCATGTCGGAAAAGGACAAACAAGATCTTCAGTTCGCAATCGATAATCAGGTGTATACATGATGTTTCCTTTCAAACGTACTTATATATCATAAGTACAAATGTTATTTACGTTAAAAACCTTTTTCGAATTTATCATTTGGATTCTTTTAGCTGGATATCATTTTCGCATCGTTTATCCGTGATGGCGATTGTATTACGAATATGCGAGAGTTCCTAGGTGAACGAGGTGCATATATTAAAATTATTGCCAAGATAGAAAACCATCAAGGCGTGAAGAAGTAAGTTTTTTTTCATGAAGAAGGAAATTCTTATCGATAACTTTCCAGGCTGACCTTCAATATTCCGTAATAAATATATTTTTGTATTCATTAGCCCTATAAAAACCACTGAAGTATTGAATGTACTCTAAATGACGCTTGTAGTATTACGTTAGCTTAAAATCACGGTCAGGAGTCTCATTTCGTCATGTTAAATGTAGGTGTCAGCAGCATCACCAAATGATCTATCAAAACGACCAAGTTTGAAGCAATACGAGGTTGATGGGCTGTTTACTGGCTTTTGCGAGGACTTTAGGAGCCATTGTTTGGGGCTAACTTTAGCAAAACTCGCCGAGAGTGACCACTGAAAGGCGCTTCAAGAGTTAGTTCTCACTTTTCGCTTTGTGCATTCACATAAAGTGCTTGCTTCCTGCAAATGTAAAGGATTGCCAAAACTTGTGTACTAGTGTGGAAAGATTGTTCCATTTTAATTATGAATGATCGTTCAATCATACCGTATGGAATAACAAACATTATAATTAGGATTGTAAAAGTGTAACGAATTCCGTATATCCGTAAGAGATTTATGTGACTGCTTTAAAAGTAATGCAGATGAAGAAAGCTACGTCACCAAGCCGTAAACTGTTAAAACCACCTTGATTTTGGTACATTTATGGAAAAATTGTTTCTTTTCGCGGCAGCATTGATGAAATCATCGAAAATGCTGATGGGATTATGGTTGCTCGGGGGGACATGGGGATCGAAATCCCCCCGGAGAAGGTATTTTTGGCGCAAAAGATGATCATTGCACGGTGCAATCTTGTAGGAAAACCAGGCATCTGTGCTACGCAGATGCTTGAATCAATGACTTATAAACCCCGTGCCACTCGAGCGGAATCCGGTGACGTTGCCAATGCTGTCCTTGACGGGGCTGACTGTGTCATGCTTTCAGGTAACCTTATTTGATTAGTTCAGGTCTTAATAACAAACAAGCTCCTGACTGGACATTAAAGTCACCCAAATGCAAGCCAGAGGTCTCGAATGCTTCTGCAGTGACCGTGTGGGGTGTAGTGTAATTGAATAACCCAGATATAGGGGTGAGCCTGAGTTCAAAGACATATCATAGTGCTGATATGAACCTACCTATTCGAGTTAGTTGCAATTTTTTTAGAGCAAAGCACAACCTTACACTCAATTAGGCATAACTGAAGCAGTCACCATTCAAATAGCATTTAAAGAAGTGTTCCAGAACATGAATTATTGAATATTTCTATAATTTTCTGGCAAAGTGCTTATTCTCAGCATTTTTATTTCGTCATATTAAAACCCTTTATTATCAAATTATCAATGCGATGTTAAAACTTGGTAGGCGAATCTGCAAAAGGCCACTATCCTGTACAGTGTGTAAAGACTATGGCAACCATTTGCAGGGAAGCCGAGGCCGTGATTAATCACACTCAGCTTTACAATGACCTCCGGAGAGTGGTCAAATTACCCGCAGATACCAATCTTGTTACTGCTATGGCTGCAGTCGAAGCGTCTCTTCGTTGCTTGGCCAAAGCGATTGTCTGCATTACTACTAGTGGGAGGTAAAGTTGCACATTTCGTATATTACGGTGACCCGTTGTTTATGAGCAAGGCAGACCTGCCTACATCATTGCATTCTATTGTTACATATTCTCGCTATCTCCTGACGGTAAATCTCGGAAAACAGTCTATGCTTTAATTGAGAATTAGAGAATTAAACAAATTTACAGTAACCTTTATCAAATGAATGAGTTTTTACGGTGTCTGTCCATAGTGCTAAGGGAACCGTAAATCGTTCATTTTAGGTCCGCCCATCTAATCGCCCGACATCGCCCACGCTGTCCAATCATGGCCGTGACGCGCGAAGGCGTCACTGCTAGGCAGCTTTATCTGTGGCGCGGTTGCTACCCCATCCTCTATAAAGGTTGGTGTAGTAAATCATTGTTTACATAAAAAAGTCACTGTATGCCTCTTTGTTAGCTCTTATCTCGCAAATTGGTTTTAGTTCTATAGGCAACCTTATTTTCCCCTAAAATTCATGTAAACATAGCATAATTACACCACATTTAATCCAAATATGTTGCATTACAATTCAGCTCATTCATTTTTACCAATGGCACATGAATTCCTACATTGGATTTTAGAGTCAAAGGCTGACCTTTGGGCTGATGACGTGAACCGACGCATTGCCTGTGCTATTGAACATGGACGAAAGATAGGTCTTCTTGCGGACAGGGACCATATTGTCGTTGTTGCTGGCTGGAAATCAGATCCAGGCACCACCAATACGGTGCGAATAGTTCAACTTGGTTCACTGGCTGAGCACAACATCCTCGGGATTCCCGATATCATGAACTACAAGGACTAGATGCTGATGTTTGCCTATTGGATGCCTTTTCGCCTGTCTGTATCATTTTAAATTCATTGAAGCAGGCCAAAATGAAAACAGTCCAGCCATGCTTCTTTTAATTAATAATTTCTGAAGATTTGTCTAAAAAGAGGTTTTGGTTGTGAATCGACTTTTTATAATCTTGAATTTCATTTAAATTTTGGTCGGTAACTGGGGTTTATTCACGGTGGTGTTTTATGAATCCCAAAGAAAGATTTTGTTTCGAAGTTTCTAATTGCTCTCTCAACTTAATCCTTTCCTCAATCCAAACTGCGTATCTCTTAACACTTAAACAATTACAATCAGACCTTCCATTAATGTGTACACGTGTTGCGCTTCTACTTTGAAAAAAAAGTCTTTTGGCACTTATTGTTTAGGGGATACAGCTAAAAGGTTTCACAAGGCTATTCAGCAAAAAAATGATCATAAATACCAATTTCCAAAACTGTGTATTAACATTTGAAATAATAAGGGTCAATACAAAAGAACGAACCTATTTTAACCCTATATTAAAGCCAAGAAATGTGGAAGTCTGTTTCACTTGGTAAAAATCATGAATGTATATATTTGGTAACCAACAGTGGTGTGTTATTGCGTTTTACTCAGAATTAATAATCCCAGCCATCAGCGCTCCTTGCTGGCGCACATGCAAGCGCCTACGCGCACACACACCTATTAGTAACAAGCGGCAGAGCCCACCGCGTTACTTTTGGCAAGCATTCGGCGAGGTCGTGTGAGGTGACTCGCAGATCTGCTAACCTTGCTTAATCGATTTTCCCGAAATCGCGTGTAATTCAGTTAGTTTTACCAGATTTAAAGTCAACACATGAACCTGTGATTTTATCAATCACGTAACCCAACAGAATGCGAAAGTGTCCTCCGTCAGGTTGCTTGTCCGTATGGGTTCACATGAGGCACTCGCAACCTCTTAAATGGTTTAAACGGTTAGTGATTTAACGCTATCAGCATCTTAGTTAAGAACGCGATTTTTCGGAAGTGCGTAATCTGTTGGCAGTCAATTAATATGGCATAAAATTTCGATCAGCAAAAAAAGTTTTGAAATATAATAATGCTTTGGCAAAACCATCTTGCTACAGCAATTCTTAGCAATTGCACTTGTGCCAATAGGCTGTTGGTAACACTAGGGGAATTAAAAACAGCTGACATTAATATAGTACCATAAATTAAAATTTAAAAACCGACAGATTTGCTTTAAAAGTCAATACATATCGATATAAAGTACAAAGTGCCTCACGTGTGTAGTTTCAGCAATAAGGCGTTTCATATTCTAAAAAGTGATATAACCAGCTAGGTTATTAGGACAAAAAAGAATTTTTGGTTTTAAAATGAGTCAAATTATTAAACTTCTATTTTATAGAAGCCACTTATATGCATTGAAGTAAAACTATGATGATCTGTGCTAAAATGATACAGTACACAACTTCCAATCACAACCTTTCATGACCACTTTCATGTTACCAGCCACATGTAGTACAGCAGTTAGTATTTCTGGCAGTGCTGGGATCCAGAAATAAAGCCCATCCTTATCTGTTTGAATGCAACTTAACCACCCCACTTTCCACTCCACTCCCGGAAAAGGTCGCACAAGCAAGTTTTCGGCGATCTAGCTTACATTCCAGCTTACCTTGACCAAAATATTACGACAAAAAATAAGTTAATATACTGAAAGTAAACTGTGGGCAGATTGAAAAAGCATCGAAATTACTCACCGTAGAATTTTGCTTTAACCGCCCGACCAAAACTGGAAAGGGTTGGTTTTGAAAGTCTTTTGTACAAGAAATTCACATAAGTCAGTTCTTATTTAGATAGAGGTATGTGCGAGAAGGAAGCACTGTTAATGAACGGTCAATGCTCCACCAACCCAGTTACTGATGCGTGGACGATTGCGAGATACTCAAAATGGACTGCGCTGTAATGATACCCAACGGCAGTAATTTGCGCGGACGATTTCCTCTGTGCAAAATCTAATGAACTAAAATGGGAGTTTCGCCATAAATTACCCCAATTTAAGATCACAGCACATAATATATTATGCAGAATGGTCTTTTGGTAGTCTTTTGGCCCTTTAAAGTAAACTTAAACTTTGGATTCCCAACGATATGTGTACGCAGTTTTCCTAAATTCGTGATTGAAAAATCAAGGATTTAACGAGGGGACAAGCCTTGTTCCATTGAGGTTAACTCTGCATCTAGACTCATCATTTGAGTCTCAGATGTCGAACCTGTTGTAATGGACGGTCAGGCGACGCGAACAGGCAGAAGCCTGTTCTTAATAATGTTAACCTCAAGATGAATGGTGTTTGTCGTGTCGAGCATTGTTCACAAGCTCTTGACAAACACACACGAACTGAACACATCTACGCGCCCAGCGTGCCAACGGGCAACTAAACGGTTGTGCCTTCTAAAGTCTCCCGTTTGTTCTCAGGACTTGAGTGCTACAGGTGGTGAACTAGAATGGTTGTAAGGCACTGTGCATTCGTTCAATAGGACGACTTAGGTTTTACTGATCTTGGGTTCCCTTAAGCGAAGCAAAGTGAACGAAACTGCAAAAGGCTACGTTGCTCTAGTTTATTATATAGCAGTGCAGCATATTAATAACATCAAAGCGGTAAAGTATCCTCGATTAGTGCCTCGTTGTCATACAGGGAGAACGGAAGACGCCGTAGACGATATCATGGTAGACAAAGACCAGACTCGTGCCAGCCTCATGCGAACAGACAGAATAAAATTTCCCGTCGGTCATGTAGCAATTCCAGCCCTTCCCATATACCGCCTCAAGGCGTTTTTTCAGTTCCTCAAGTTGATCCTTTAAAATATAGAAAAGGAATTTTGGTTTCATTTACTTTTGTTAAATGATAGACAAATCTACAGTTAGTAAGGAAACTAGTTTCACAAGCGCCGCTTAGACTAAAACGGTTACACCGGTTCCCTGATTGGTTTGGCGCAATATAAATCTAATGTAATTATTTGATTAATTACTACGCTGGTACACGACCGTTCTAGTCGAACGCCACAATGACATATTAGTCAATTTTATCACGTGATTATGCAATCAAACTAAGTTTACTGTAATCTTGCCTGCATTTCGGAAGACGGTTTAATAAAAAAGCCAAACTCCTTTATTAGTATCTTCATAGATGATTCAATTGATCACACCTTATCAAATCAAAATAATCCACTTTTACCAACGTTTAATTTGATTTCGGAATAGAAGCGATTAGTTTTTGAGAGGCCTAAAAACTACAATCAGGTCACAGCAGCATATGCTGAAAGGAAAGAAGGTCTCTGAAATTCATTTGAACTATAGCTATAAGTGTAATCGCTACAATACATATGCAACTAAGTGGACATTTTATTACAGTCCGATGTATTGCTATTCTCTGTTCTGTTTCCTGCATCTCGTCACAAAGTTTTTTTACGAACTGCCTAAATTTTGGAGATCTCTAAGTCACAAAATGACATTCATTGGCACGTTTTTACTTGAAAAAAATGTGTTTAGCTGATTTTAAAAGTACTACAAAGCTCACCTTTTTGGGCTTCTTCTTTTTAATTACATCCAATACGTAGAGCATAATAGATTCCGCCTGTTTTTGCTTCATATCTGACGTAAGGATTTGAACATCACGTAGAGCTGGGAGCCTAATCATATAAAAGAATAGATTTAAATCTTGTTACAAAACGGCGAAATTACAATCAACCACAGTCTGCGTCTTTTCGCTTGGTTGCATATAGTTGATGAAGTCAAAAGGGCTTACGTGTTTGAAGTAATCTCATTGGGTTTGCATAAGTCCTTTCGGTGAATAACCCCAGTTCCGTTATCCAAACGATTGCATAGTCGCTAAAATGAGTGAATTGCGTACACATCATGATGGTCATCACCACTTAATTTTCTATTGTTACTTACCTCCGCTCGCTCATGGTCATAACCCCATTTTATGAGGAAATTCATGTAGGTCTGCGTTGGAATTGCTAAAAGTAAGAAGACTGCAGTCACTTCTACAAGAAAACCTAATTTTTTTTCAAATTAACACCAGAATTTCTCGTTTTCCAGGTTTTTTGAGTGACAACCAAGGCTAGCCCCAAGCATATTTTTCTAGAGGTCTTCGGGACTTGCGTTGGTCGGATGTTTATCGACATTAAATTTATGCAGGCAGATAACATGTGGCAGAATAATCGAAACTTACAAGCTTGGGCCTCAGTCAGTTCATCATAGAAGTGAATAAGAGTTTCTGGAGAGGGTTCGACAGACATGATCGTTTACTTGTGCCTGAGTACTTATGTGCGCGCCAAGAGAAGGAGCGAAAGCTCAAGAGGGTACGTGGTGTGTGGGTGGGATACTCAAAGGTTCTTATATGGTCCTGACAGTCAGGTTCTGCTGTTAACCCTGCCAATTACTTAAGCCTACAGAGGCTTCACACACCTTGTGTGCTAACATAGTTTAGCACCGCAATACTATGTGCGCTTCAATGTCACATTGTGTCAGACTTTCATTTTTCACACCCAGAAAATTTCCGCAGTACTGTCTTTACAAAAGAGAAAGGCATATGACTTTGGATTCCTAAAGTTAATTTAGACAAACAGAAAAAAATTACTACACCCCTGCGAAGCAGAGCAGACTTTCGTCAAAAAAAGAAATCATGACCTCGGTAACTTTACTTAGAAAATGTGTGATGCGGGCAATATTTCCATTTAATTTCTAGATCTGATGAAGAATTGAATGACAAAAAATTCCCACTGTCATAGAACTGTTATTAATACTTTCTATAATTCAAAGGTTGGAAGATGAAGGGTTCATGAACGGTTGATGGTCCACCCACTGAAAGCACTGTGGCAGAACTTGGCCGGCTGGATTCAGTTACTGATGTGTGCACGATTACTAAATACTCGAAATTAATGTTGCATTTTGTGCTACGGTTTTATTTTTCATCAATAAATTGAGGACAAGTTTAAAAGCAGTCTTGTTTCTTGGTAGAATAAACAAATTATTCTTCACAAATGACTGCCGCCTTCCCAACTTGTTTATTTTATTCATTGCTTGAAATTTTAGTCGATTTACCGTCATACGAAAACCATGCACATGAGTTACAAGGAAGCAGCTTTTCTGGATTAGGTAAATTGCACTACCTAGATTTAATTGGATTAATCAAGTGGCACCAGGCACTAGGCTAGGCATTAATGCATGTTCCCATAAGTAGAGCCAAACCCTTCACTGTATGTAATTTTCTTTGCTTGCAGGTAGTTACATGTGGAGTTTTATTTCTTTGCCAAAAGTGTTGGTGTGAATACTATTTTTGGAACTGAACGTACCACCTCAATTTGGATCATTAAATAAAACTTGGAAACCACTACTTGTAAAAAATCCATAGCATCTCACTTTTCTTCCCTTATTCACTACCTCTTAGACAGATATTTTACAATCTAACCGATTTCTTTTTTAAACCTAGTGGATTTTATAACCTCGATTTAACCTTCTAATCGATGCGTTTAACTTTTAATTCTGCTTCAACCAGTAGGGTGTGTTTGGCTAATGATATCATCAATTGTGTAGCTTTGAGGTGATTGCCATTTCCCCACCTACTAGTGTGTTTATGAGGTTAGGATTACAATGCACCAGCGCAACCTTACAACAATGATAGTCAAAAGGCCGGGACAACGTGAGAGCAGGCAGTAGTAGGCACAGGGGTTCATTAGAGTACAGAAAAAGAGTGTGTGCTGATTATAGAGTACTTGAGAACTGGATGACAAGCTGATTTGGCAAACCAATTAAGGGAGAGTGCGAGTCACGTGTCAGTTAATTTAAAGTAAACTTGTTCGATATCTGCCATATAAATTCGCCACTGCAGTGTTCTAGTTGGGAAGCACTGAACGCTCGAAGACAGTCACATTGTATCGGCAAAATGGACGGAAGTCCACAAGGGTAGATTAAAACGGGAGGATTCGAAAAGGGAAAACGAGAGATTATGGGCTGGGTTTTATCGTTGCTTCCTTTCGAGGTAAGGACGTTGCTGTCGTCCGTGAAAGAAACTTCGAGACTTCCAAGGCTCACAGGATCCATTTCTGTCATTTAAAGCAAAATTAGCCTCCGCGTCGTAATGCTGTGAAAGGGTCACTGGTTGTAGATGCCTATGACGTTATTGACAGGGGTAATGTCATAAGGGGGCCTAAAAAAATCTGGCTTCATATGTGGCCGACGTGAGGATACTCTAGCAGTTGTGAGTCGCAGTTCTTTCATGAAGTACCCGAAATGGTTGAGGTTATTTGAAGGAGGGATTTCGATTTTGTCGACAAAATTAGTTATCATTTTACCCTGCAGACACAGACTTGTACTGAACGCAAGTTCTGCTAAGTTGGAGTTGATATTTTTTTCCCAACAGGAACAACGGTAACATATCCAAGCGGATAGTAGCTGTAGCTTTTGGAGTAGTATATTACTTTGATTGACGTTGAAAACGCTTGACCAGACTAAGGGATGTTGGGTAATAAGGGCAGCCTAGGAATATTTTGAATTCAAGGGGGCTTAAATCATAAAACAATTTAGATGTGAATTTTGAATCGCGGTCAGAATAAATACAACTGGGGGCACCGAATGATGAAACCCATGATTTCACAAAAGCGTAGCCATCGGCTTTGTTCACATTGTCTTTAATGGGAACTGCTATTGCCCAACAGCTAAAATGGTTTATACATGTGAAAACATAAGAAAAATCATTGTACTGGAGAAAATGAACAACCAAATCGACATGTACATTTCAAAAATGTGAACCTGATAGAAAACATCCCCTGGTTAAGACTCATTTTAGTGATGAATTTTACAGCGGAGACATTGAGAAGGTTCGCTGGTTATGTGAGCCATCTAAACGGTTGTGAATAACTCATGCAAGAACTTTTTATATCGCATATAATTAAGCAACGCTAACCCTAATCCCGACAGAAGTTGACACACTGTGGACAGACAGAGTAGTATTTTTATTCGATGGGCTAACGCTGGTTGATTTATACCAGAAGACCATTCTGAAAGAGGACATAAGCAATAAATTATGACTTATTAAACACCGGTACCGATGAAAATAAAAGGCAAATCTTGTGTTAGGCCCAAATGTAAGATGAACAACGTGGGGCTACACGACTCAATGGGTGAGCAATTTGCGGCTGCAAGGTGTCAGGTCCAGGTGAGAATTATGCTAACCTCAACACCGGTTTTATCAGAAATTCAATGCCACTAACTGTACCGGTGACGAAAAAAGGCAACAAGATGGAGAATCTAAGCCAGTCATTGCAATCTCTGACCGTCCAGCAGGTACAGTGGAGAGCCTGGGGATTACTGCGTAGGAAATCACAAGCTCACCATAACGCTAATGAAGAGTTCGATTTTTTGCTTCTTGAAAGCGACATATAGATTTAATCGGACATTTCTGATAGCTTCTATAGCAATGTTTTAGGACTTTGGAACGAGAAAATTGCCTTAATACCGGCCAGTGACCGTTCAGCTCATAACTGGCAAAAGAATGAGTTTTCGATTTTTCTGCGTTTGCCAAAGGCGTTGCGAAGAAAGCCTAACTTTTGGTTCAATACTGGAAATTAGAAGTTGAAAGTGGACCTCGTTTGACCATGTTGTCCGGGTGGAGACAACCGTCTTTACCTTTATATTTTTTTTTTGGATATTGGACACTGCGTGTCAATTGTCAGTAAAAGCATCTGTCGGTAGCCGCGTGGGGAAGTGTGAAATCAAATTAACAATGTGAAAAAACGCCTTATTTTGTGTGTACTATACTTTGGTGTTGATAAAATTCAGCTTCCAAACTATAAATTACAGCCACGAAATTATTTACTATTAGAAAAATGAGAAATTCAAACGCACCACCACATGCGTTTCGGTCTTTTTACATGTAAGTCTTCTTCTTTTAGCAGCAAAAAACAATGCTAGAGAGGACTTATTTGTCAAACTTCCCAGCTTTTTGTTCTAAAGATGCATACAGTTTGTAGATTTCACAAATGCCGCAATTCAAAAGTAGCCTACAAATGCAAATAGGCACACAAAATAAACCCCGTTTTTAACGATTCACAAATTGTAGCAATATCTTATGTGCAGAGAATGTCTGAGTGTCGAGATGCCATGCACTGATTCATAGTCAATTTGGCAAACCGAACAACTTTAATTAACACGCACAGCAGTCAGCTACGAGCAGCGAAATTTGACGCAGCTGTGCTAATACCGCTAAAATATTTTGAGAACATGAAATGTGCGCTTGGAAGTAGATATCATTGCCATTTTATTTCAGCTCATTGATAGGTTTTGCTCAAAACCCTAAACGCTTCTGCCTAAATAAACGCCATTGCTTTCCATGGTAAACGTTTGATTAAAACTAGGCGCTAAACGAGGATCGAAAACCAAGGGAGGATACCCGCTAAGTCACCCGAAGGTATGGTGTGCCATATTACGCCTGTGTACTCGGGAGAGACACCAAAGGCTACTGAAGGTGAGGTGGGTTAAACGAGTCATCACACCGACTGTTGATTTTAAGGTGCCTCTACTTTATGTATGCAGGAGAATAAAATATTCCAGAGGGCACCACGTAAAGTAGTAGCCTTATTTCCTGTCCTGTACTAGATTAACTACAATTTTTGGATTATCTTTTAGCAATTAAAGTCGCAATAATTTGTCTAATCAAAATGATTAATCTCACATAATGGGATTCAATCATTTTCGCAGCCTTTTCTATTTATTTATTAAGCAGTAAAAACTTTCAAGATCCTGAAGTTTCAGAAAAAAACATATTCTTTATTTAGGGCACTGTTAATATTTGCATTTATCATTGCCGTTTTTGATTTGAACGCACAAAAATCTGGACAGTGCGAATTTGAAAATGGCGCAAGCTCAAGCCTCAAAAAATGGTTGCGATAGCATGGACTGTTAGATGAGACGTTGTGCACAAGTTCTAATCAGACTGATCATTTTGAAAGGTTTTTTGCGTTAACTCACATCCACAAACTGTACTCTTCAAGACAATAGCATTTCTTTGCTGTAGTAATCGTGTATTTGGAGATGACATACTCTGCAGTTCAGACAAGAAACGTTGTACCATTTGAAAGAATTCAACTTCTGTCCAATGAAACTTTATTGCCTTTACCGAAAGAAAAATTAAAAAAAAAGCTTGCACTGCGATCAAATATACGCTTGCCTTTTTGCATTGCATAAAATGACATGGCATATGTGTGCCATTTCAATTTACTAATTTGCCTTAAAGTGCAATCATTTTTGTACCTTATAAGTTGAATTCTTGACATTTAATATTTATAAAACTGCGAGGTGATTTCCCCATAACTGTGTGCCATGGGAAATTAAAACCTCTATTTTGACCCAGTATTACCCATTTTAGTCGTCATTTTGTGATTCAGGTTTTATTGTTCATATTTGTGGTTACGCTAATTGCTGCGAAAATCTTTAAGTATAGGGATAATTAGTGTTGTATTGTGGTCATTAGCAACCTTGAGTGCTGTAAAGCTTTTGAAATCGAAACCACGTTATTATGTGGACTTTGCGAGACCCCAAAATTTTAGTGTGCATTCAATTTCATGTAGACAACTCACTGGGGTTTCAGTTAGCTGCAAATGCCCTTTATGAAATATGCCACAGAAAATTTTGTCGCTGACCTGTAGGTGGTGGGTCATTAGCAGCATCAATTTGAGTTCGAGTTCAAAAGTTGGGTACAAACTAGATCGTCATCTGTATCATTTGATGACTAAATTGGATAAAAAGTCTCTTATTTATAATGTTTGTTGAATTTGAGTCATAAGGCTGTCGCTTAGTGGTGTGAACACTGTTTTTACAGGTTAACATAGTTTGTGCTTGCCAAAAGGACTTCGGTAAATAATATTCTGCGTAATATTGGATGCATTCCCATAGCTTATTTGAACAAAATTTTCATAGATTTAAAGGAGACGTGTGTGTTAGGTTTCTTAATTGAAACCAGAAGAAATCATTGTTAGCTTAAGCCATGTGTTATAAAATTGTTGCGGTTAACTTCTATTTTCTAATGAAAGCTTTAGTGTGGTGCAATTCCGACTTGTTGAAGTTATCACTGATGTGTAGTGCAGGGCTACTTTATTTAAGTTTTTACGTGTCAATGTTTTCCAAAGTGGCCTTTTCCAGGTTAGAATTAAGCTAAAACCGTTTTAGTGTTTTGCATACCTTTATTCGATCACAGCTCATTCTATTTTTAAATATTTTAACCACTTTTGCTTAAAGAAAAATAAGGGTAGCATATGTCCATTCTCAACGTCAGATTTTCACTAATATATTAAGTTCGTACTCTCTTCGAAGGCACTTAATTTGTGTAAGAATTTGGGCTTTTAAACTTATTTGAAGATATAGGAACCCAAATCTTTCCACTTTATTCAACAAATGATTGAATACCTCTTAAAAACAACCACAACCAATACTTTTGATTCCAACTTATAACGTTATTTGAAAAAAAAATGGGTTCCTTACAAAAACATGGTGCAAAATTTGCCTGGTTTGAATTCTTTGGCAACAGGACAAGGTAGCGATTATTTGTGTGGAGGGTGCCATTGCTGACTCGATTAAGATCTAACACAGATTTCTCGAAGGCCGCTTTGTTGTACTAACACCTTAATAATAATTATATGTCTTTGTCAGGGGTTGCATAAACAAATTTGACAACTTGTTTACCTTGATTGACACTGTGCGTTTTGGCTTGTTACACAAACCGAAATTCGTTTCAACAAACCACATTGGAGCTGAGCGAACAAAGTTGGTGCACAATTCCTTATCGAAAAATAAGTCGTCGTCTCACTCGAGACTCCGATTGTCATTATCACAGTTATCGAGAAATTTTTCCACTTATTACTTGTTACCAAGATTTTATTCTTAAGATTACGAGACACTATTTTTCAATTTGTTTTAATAGGTATTAATCAGCTTTGCTAATTTGCAGGTAACACTTGTTACGTTAAAAAACTCCAGCGCATTAATACTTAAATATAGGTTTGCTGCAATGCCTCACCCCAATGGAAATGTTTTACGAAGCCAAGGTTTTAATGACAAACTTTGCCTGCATGAGAATAAACCAATTAAATTCAGCATCCCTGCACTTAAATTTCCTTTTTATTGGTCAGTGATAATTAAATAAATTGTACCTAGCATCATATCATATCTCTATCCTTTATTCAAAGTTCATGTTCAGTTTCTCTTTTCAAAACATATTATCACAAAAAAGAACCTGGACTCTTTGAGTCCTGTTAGTCAAACGCATGTATACATGGGGTACAAAATTAATGTAAACATCACAGTTATGTCAAGGAATAATGTAGTTTGAAATGAAAGTTATTTGTTATCTGGCGATTCGGAAACTCCATAGACATAGCCACGGTAACTAAAGACCAAGTTTTTGCCAGGTTTGTGAGAGCATATGGACCAGTAACGACCCTCGGCAATGAAACAACTCCATTTGCCTCCGTAAACAATTTCGAGACGCTCCTTCAGTTCTTGGAGTATAACCTGTAGTGGTAAAAATGCTTTAAATTTATAAAGTTGCTAGTTTCATAAAAATACTTATTTTGCAACTAAACAGATCACTTTAGGCTAATAAAATGCCCAAAAAATATTTCAAAAACTACCTCTTGTGGCAGTGTTTATATACAACTTCTGCAACTTACGGCAACATCAATTTACTTTTTAAAGTTGAAAGACAATGGTCTTGTAAATGTAGTTTGGGCTTAAAGTGTATAGGATTATCCAGATAAATCGTGAAGCCCAAATTCAAAATTTTCAATGGTTTATTGTCACATAGAGCCAATGATCCTAGACTTATGGTGTTCGTTCATGTGCATCCACTTTCTATCGGTAACAAAAAGATTGCAGGTAGAATTATGCGTCTCACTAAAATGACAAATAAACCAGCGGTAAAATCTGGAAAAAGATCAAAATTGACTCAACTAACCGCTTTCTTTCTATTTTGGGCCAAGATTTCTAAGACTAGGAGGATAATTGAGTCCCTTTGTTTGCCTGGCATGTCTGTAGAAATAACTGAAACGTCCTGCAAAGCGGTAGGTCTACAAGAAGCGCCATACTTACATAAATGAAACAGTTTGTTTTCTGTGTGTCCGATTACCCAAATTGGTTTTTAATAATAAATTTGGAAAATTATGCAAAGAGTTATTTGCGATGTGATTTAGTTTTACCACACATGTAGTCTAAGGCTGTGTAAGACAATGGACTGCATGATTGAGGTGTCTATTTTAAGGTGCGATTTTTTGGCATGTTAAGATTTAGTCTACTGCTGAATCAGATTATCCTCAAATATAATATTTTATCTACCAAGTAGATATCTGTGTTAAAAATAAATATGCATTAATAGCGTGCTTAATGAGTAGAAATAATATTATATTATTACCCAACAGCTCATTAATTAATTCGTATTTTATCATTTTAGACAAACGTGGGAGGTATTTAATGTAAGTAAACAAGTTATGGTGAAAACTTAATTATTCTCGAACACATCCGGCTTTTTTCTGTTATCACAACCTAACAATTTATGGGAAAAAAACATTAATTCGTGGTAGCATTTTCAGTTGTCCATATTCTTAACACTAGTAAAGTGATGATTTTACAACAATTTATGGGTTTTATTTTTTTTTACTTATACAACATAAAAAATGTTAATTTTTTTCGTGGAACTGAGTAAATTTCATTTTTGTACTCATGCATCCTCTTACTTTAATTTAGATAACGTTGACACTTTAGATTAAAAAGAATTAAAATGCATAAAATGTGGTTACTTTGTAGCAGTTATATAGTATCAGTCGACGTACCTCGTGGGACTGAAATTAAGGGCACGGCAGATATCCTCGCGCTTGATGTATCCAGTGTTTCTTGGGTCAACCATGGAAATCAATGCCTGGGCCAAGGAAATGCTTGCAATGACTACACTTACAGGAAGCCACCAATATATTGTTTGCTAAACTATTATCTGTCAACTTGTATGAAAAATAATTGCCTAGGTTCAAATTAATGTATTCGAATATAAGGACATGTGCATGCATTTACACTACATACACTGGTGCGGCTTAGGTTAAGTTCGTTTAAATGGTAACAGGGTAAACAAAATCGTTTTTACTCAATAGTTAATTTGGCCGCCGTTTCCGACTACTTTTTGTGAAAATTAAATTTTGGTGTTATTTATTAAGTGAATCAATTCTCTTTGATGAAAAATAAAGTGAATTTATTTACAATTTTTACTATTCGGTTATGCAATAACACCAGATTGAGAGGTCAAACAGTGATAAACTTACGGCTGCTTTGTTTGCTGACATGCCCCACTTGATAAGATGATCCAGGTACGTTTTGACCGGAAGCACTAGCAGTAAGACAAGTCAAAATTAAGTAAAGTGTTATTTATAATTTATTGACTATAATTGGTATTTCGACTTTAAGGAAAATCAGTTTTTGCAATTATGTTAGCATACCAATCCTAAATGTTTATTAAAAACATATGTTATTTGCTTTAAATAAAGTGGAATCAATGCGTTCTCTAACACTTACAGTGAAATATTTTCTTCCTTCTATTATTACTCTATTAAACAACACCATGTAAAGGAAGAATTTGTAAGGCGTTTTGAAAGCAGTCAATTCACACCTTCCACATATTTCATACCTAAACACAATTAACGATTTCCCAGACTCCAGTACATGATTAATACTTGGTCTTTCATCCTGCTAGATCCCGGTTACAACTCGTTGTCAGTACAGTTACTTTGCAAGCATGCACACCTTTAATCTAGCGCAAGCAACGTTGGCTACGTATGCAACTGCGTTGCATACATAACGGCTAAAAGCGCCAAGGCTTTGAGCGCAATGGCATTGCAAAATACTCCTTTGGAATGCGTCTTTTATTTTCTTAAAACCGGCTGCTTGTGGTTATAACAAATGTTTTAGGTAAATAAAAAATACTTAAATAAAACTGTGCATTAAAACGAGCGTAAGCATGATTGCTAAAATTTCAATTAAAAACATTATGTGATTGATTTAATGTACACAGTTGCAAAATGCGTATGAAATTTCCATTTTTCACCTGGAAAACAAAGATTATTTGACTTAGAGGAATAACAATTCAACAAACAATAATTAACATTTGCATTTTACATTTCGTTAATAAGCATGCCATTAGTGAATGCCCATGTTCCCTTTTATCAAAAGTAGTTACTTTACTCACCTGCTTGGGCCTCCGTTAGCTCATCATAAAAGAGTAGAAGCTTCTCTGTATTGAAGGGAGTGTTCATACTAAAAACCAGATCTAGTGTGTTGAAAGTCGAAAGAATTTTAGGACTGGTGTAGAGCTCTGACTAACATGTTTAAGTGAGATCTTTTATTGTTTTATAAATGACCTATCATGGCTTTGTGATAGGTTCATCACTTGGCACTGCGGGTCCAAGTAGTCGATACTCCCAGTGTGGTACTTTAATGTACGTCAGAGTGCGTTGAGTACCATCAAGGAAGCGTGCCACGAAACCGGATTCATTAACTGGAACCCTACAACCTGTCAAAGTTAAATGATCTCACCAACCGGGCCATTCCACCTCCCAATTCTTTGACGTAACCATGAAAACCATTGCAATACAAATTTTCGAGCGATCGCAGATCAATTCTTTTTATATAATTTGATTTAAGGGAAAAACTGAAAGTAATATTAACCCCTTACTCACTTTATATTTTCTGCTAAATTCAAAAATCACCGTTGCACGCTACGGCACATAAAGATAGCCACTTCCATGTCTTACTTGAGGTCTAAGGCAAAATCGTAACTTTTGTAATGTATGCTTTCTATCGTAAATTGTGCGTTAAAACTTCTAGGTATTAACTTTAAAGTAAATAAGGCAAATCTGTTCTTTACTTCAAAACAATACATCCTAGACCTAACTCTGCATCACTTATAAATAACACTATGTAAGAACATCAAGCGTTAAACTGTCAGGGTGTAAACTGTAGCAGCTTATGAATTTATTGATGTTCTAGGCAGGAAGCACTAAAAATTTTTTACCAGGCTTGTGATAACAAAACGCAATTTTTTTCGTAATTAAATAGATTTAATGCAAACCATCTTGCACATCTGCAGGTTAAACACTGGATCCAATCCCCCAGACGGAGACCTACACCTGTCTAATATGGGCTCAAATTTTCATAACTAAAATAATGCTCTTGGTTCTTAAATAACAAGGAGCATTATGTAATGAGAAAGCATACAATTTATGATCCTTTATTAATACAAGCAATGCACTTTGATGGGTTAATATACGTTAGTCGTATTTCCACCCCATCACACTTCAAAGCACTTAGTAATCTATAATGAAGCCGGCTGGTTTACTTTTTAAATTAAGATTCGCCTACAGGTCTGACTGCTACATTCACGCCTTTAAAAATCGGATGATTATAGGGAGCATAAAGGATCACTAAACTTTCTTTGTATGCCAATAAATTATCTGGTTTAAGTTCGGATTAGGTCAGCATGTTATGCACTTTGCGTGTTTGAAAATACAAAGTGTATTCAATGCCGTAATGGTTTAAAGCATAAAGCAGTTTAAATCTGGGTTTGATGTTTACTTTTGTGTTTTGGACATTCATAGTGGTTCTTCGTTGATTTTTAATTAAAACAATTTGCTCCATCTACTTGTAGAATCTATTTGTAAGAAAGTTACTGTAATTGTACCTAACCTAAGGATGACTTATGATTTAAGAAACACAAAACATTCGAATGTCAATTATATGTCTTTTTCACCAAAACCTAGTTTGGCAAGACTTGCAGTGAACATTAAACAAAAACAAAGTCCAGAAGCCGTGGAATTCATAGCAGTGTTCTAAGGTTTTTGTATTATTAAAATGTGCTAATGTCTTACAATCATAGGAGTCTTCACTGTTTCATGCACTTGGTGCAGTAAAACCGTGCCGTACTGTTGCAGTTGTTTCTGTGAATATCAAAAGAGAACTTAAGCGAGCCAAGTTTGATGGTGGGATGGTGAACATCAAGTGGAACCTAATCAATTATTGTGAACGAGACTCAACTAATTAACAGAACTCTGAGAAGTCGAATTCGCTTGCTTGCTTGAGTTATTCATTAATGCATCATGACTGGTTCAAGTTACTTAAGGCCCAAATGCAAATTTTAGCTCGTAAAAGGGACGTTTCAGTTGTCTTACTACTCAAAATGCGCCTCCTAAATTAAAAATATTCTTTTTTAGTAAATGTGTTTTTGAGGCATTTCGATAAGTTTTGTTTCTGTAATTAGTAGTTATTGTCATTCATGATTTCTTAGTTTATTGATTTTATGTGGATCAAGTTAGAAGTACACGTCTGCTTTGAATAAACAATTCATAAGGATCGGGATAAATTAGTTGTTTAAAAAAGGTATTGAGAAATAAGAACCCAGAGACAAACTGTCTGGCATCTTGGTTTAGATCTATTAAAAAACCAAAGTGGAGAATCACCAAATATCTTCAAAAATCGATGCTCAAATAGTAAGTTAATTTTATAGTGCGAATTCATGGTATGCACCGCATATCCTCATATTTGATTTAAAATTTGGTTTGAACACAAGTTCCTGCATTGTATAAAATATCCATTGCAAAACCCAAAAATGTCACACAAACTTTATTGACGTTAGTGAAAATAGATGCGATTTTTCAGATAAAAGTGATTGATGTAGCTTCAAATATTTATTAAGCACCAAAAGTTTGGTAAATACCATATACGTAGCCTTTGTAGGTAAAAGCTAGGTTTGAGCCCGGGCGATGCGAACAGACAAACCAGTAATTCTTTTCAGCGATGTAGCAATTCCAACTGGGACCGTATATTTGATCGAGTTGTTCCTTTACTTTGTCAAGAGCACCCTATATAAAACAAAACATTTTATCTGTGTGGCTTGCATACATATTTTGTAGATGTATTATAAAATGATTGCGGCAATTAGGACCTGCAATGAATAAGCGTATTGGCTAATTCATATTCGCATAGAATAAAATTACCTTTTTAGTTTTGTTTTGAAGTTTGCTTTCAAGAATGAGATGAATGATTGAGTTGCGTTTCATAGCCGGCATATCCGTTTCAAGTACATTAATATCTTTGAGGATTGCTTGCCTGTAAGGAGAGCAAAGGAAGAAACAAGAATAATGAGCTTTGTGGTTAAAGCGGGATTAAAATATCGCCCTTTTAGCTTTAGTCTTGGAGAAAATTTTATCTTTAAGTTGACTCACTGATTCGGCCAACATTTAAGTGCCACACAGACGTCAGAGCGCGTAACCTCCCCTCTGCGCTCTGGGTCAATGAGGTCACAGAGAATCTATTGTAAATGCATAATTTTGTTAGGAAGAGCTTTACAAATGTGCAAGGCTGGTCAGTGAATATGGAACTTACCTCTGCTTTGGATTCTTTCATGCCCAATCTCATCAAATGGTCCTTGTAAACACGTGTCTCTAGAACTGTGGAAAATAAATCAGACTTTTAACAACGAAAAATGCATATTTTAAGGGATGTTTAAGAAGTCAAACCTGCTTGGGTTTCTATAAGTTCATCAAACAAGTTGATGAGCATGTCTGGTTTTGGATTTTTTGCCATTTTTTTGACTGCGTAAGAATTTTGTTGAATATATATTGTAACCTCCCTCAAAACGATGTTGCAGTTTTATAGTAAAGCGAGTAGGCATAGCTATCTAAGTGCTGGCTCACAAAGTCGATGGCACCACGGAAGGTGGTCATTGGCACATGCGCTCGTGCACACCGCGCCAGCACTCTGCTCCAGTTCAAGTATTGTAGGTAAATGTGGACCAAGAAGACTAACAATATCACACGTAAACGACCGAATCGGAGAACTTGAAGTCTGTACATTTTTCAGAAAATAAATGAAAAATAAGGAGCACTATGTAATGAGAAAGCATACAATTTATGATCCTTTATTAATACAAGCAATGCACTTTGATGGGTTAATATACGTTAGTCGTATTTCCACCCCATCACACTTCAAAGCACTTAGTAATCTATAATGAAGCCGGCTGGTTTACTTTTTAAATTAAGATTCGCCTACAGGTCTGACTGCTACATTCACGCCTTTAAAAATCGGATGATTATAGGGAGCATAAAGGATCACTAAACTTTCTTTGTATGCCAATAAATTATCTGGTTTAAGTTCGGATTAGGTCAGCATGTTATGCACTTTGCGTGTTTGAAAATACAAAGTGTATTCAATGCCGTAATGGTTTAAAGCATAAAGCAGTTTAAATCTGGGTTTGATGTTTACTTTGCGTTTTGAACATTTGTAGTGGTTCCTTGTTGTTTAATTTTTTCAATTTATGTTTAATTTTTTGATTGCTTCAACCATAGTATTAGGAATGCTTCCTTTAATTATTGGAGTTTGAGCTTTCTGAATTTAAATCAACGTAGGGCTCTATTTACTTGAACAAGTAACGCCTACACATGCCTTCCAAAGATTTTTTGGCAATGAAATAATAACGATTTTAGCAAAACATGATCTGCTTTCAGCTTTTTTTATACAAATAGAAATCCTTGATCTGATGTAAGTTGCTTAAGAATACATTTTATCCTGATTGAGTGGTTGACGTTCCGATTATTTGCAAAACGGTAGTCGTACTTATACCACAATTATGGGCCAAAATAATGCTTCAGCTTATTGAACTTGGGTCACACAAGATGCTGGGTCACGAAGGACACGTGTGTCTCAGATAGGACGTAGATATCCTAATCGTGTTTATGCCTTTTTATTATGCCGATTCCTGTTGGGGCTTTCTTAAAGAAGTGGACGAATTCCAATTCGGACCACGACCCACTGTATCACCAAACAAATGGTCATTCTGCTCTATCTATTCTTTAAGGCTCTGACATGTGGTCATGAAACGGCATGTCAGGTTTGCATGATTACGGTATTAAGGTATCCAAAACGAGCAAGAACACCGAAGGTGGTGGAGACAACTGTTTACAAGATGGCTCAACCTAGTTGTGTCGTGTGTGAGGGCCCTTTATTGAATAAGACTGATTTACGTCCATTAACCCTGTCGTCACAGTCTCAGACCCACTTCCCCTTTCGTCAGCCATGTGGGAGTGTCTGGTCATTCACCCTTGTGCATGTACCATCACTGCCCGCTCTATCCATTCGACCATTTAGACGTTTGTACTTTTACAAATTCACTCAGATTGTGGGTCGGAGAATGTAACGTCTGAGTTAGTGGGCATGATTCATTTCGATTTATTGCACTGACTAACATCGGTGCGAACTAGTACTGTGTGAACCATGCCTTTATTTGTGAAAATGTAATTGACGGCTTTTCGCTGCACTTAACTTTAATGAATTGCGTAAGGTAACTTTTTTCAAGATTCGACTTTGATTCGTACATTTATTGATCAAATACGCTCAAATATTTACATCTGTATTATGAACTTCTTATGAGACTACTCGGATCCTTTCTTTCTGTTTCTTTTGTGTTTTACTTTTAGCACGCATTTCCCAGACCCTTCGCAGCCTGTTTAGTTGGGTGCTGTAGCTGATTGTATGTCATGAGCTACTGACAAGACACACAATGATTGCAATATAAGACACATAATTTGAAAAAGCAGTAAAAAACTGCTTTAATTATTCTACCTACTCTTTACTTTGGAGCAACGTCACTGTTGTTTTTCCGTACTTAGCTGCTCTATTCATATCACAGAATTTAGTAAATGGGTATTTTTTTGTCAGAATTTAATTTATACACGAAAAAGTTAATTTAAAAAATTACGTACAATAGGCTCCACCTATCAGAATGTGCCGACGCCTGTGCGGACTCCGTAAAGTTTGTGTTAAGTGCATAACCAAAAATTATTGAGATTAAGTACATCACGTGCTTTATGCTGGACCAGAGGAGTTAATATCGAGGTGTAGTAAAGGTTAAGCAGTAAGTTATTTTGGTCAGCTGCAAGCGCTTCATAATAGCGCATCGAAAAGCCTCCCGCTAATGGGAGGAGGTAATGGCTATGGAAGCACTTCTGCTCGCGCGTCTGGCAGCATCGCGCTTGTCATCGTGCTCGGGCGTCTGGTAAACGCCGTAGACAATCCCACGGTAAACAAATACGAGGTTTCCACCTGGTTTGTGCGTACAAATTGACCAGTAGCCTCCGTTAGCTACAAAGACATTCCACTGCGGACCGTAGACCTTCTCCACCTTTTGCTTGATTTGCGTTACAAGATCCTTAAAATAACAATGTTAAATTGAATTAATTGAGCTACTTGTTGGTAACGGATACATAAGGTAACATCTACAACGAACCTTAGTAAACTGTAGAATGCCGCAGTCTATACATGAGGAAATCACGCCTTTATTTTTACTAAAGGTCAAAATGCTGATGTCATTTCTTAATTTATGACAAACCTACTACTGTAGCTGCTTATACTGCCACACAGAAAATACACCAGGTTGTGTTAGCACATGGACGTCTTGGGATTAAACTAGATAGCGCAATGAAGCTTGGCTTTCTGCCCTTAGGCCAGCTCTCCACGAAATAACTCTCAGAAGTTCAACTTTAATTACTGGTGATAAATAAAATGCTATCATTGTTCGTAACTTTTTTGCTTGCTCAAGTCCGTGCACTTACAGATTCTGCCGTTTTTACTATAGTCTAGGATATATGTGTTTTGTCATGCCACAACCAAATCGAATTCACCCACAAATTTGTTTTGAAGGCAATAAGCATTTTTTGTGATTAAGCTTGGTTCTTCATTGTCTATGGTCCTTATTAACTAAGATTTGCATTCATTTTAACCATTTTGTCCTAAAAATAATGATAATTACGCTCGAGTAATAATATTGGAAAGCCTGAGTCCTCGAATTCAATCAGTTGGTTCAGTTCCAAGCGTAAAGGCACGGTTGTTTGGGTGTTCACCATGTATTTCTGCTTATAATGTTTTATCCAAGAAGTGTTGGAACTCACTTTTCTTGATGCGCTATTTTTAATTGCGTTCAAAACAATCATCTGAATTGATTCGCTTTTCTTATTTGGCATATCCCTGCAGAGGATTTCCACTTCATGCAAACCTGTTGGTCTGAGAAAATATTTGTAATTTTTAAAAAAAAAACTAAACAAAGATAGTGTGTAGTCTTACTGTTCTGGTGAGAAATTAAGCCCCTCACATAGGTCTTCACGACTGATATGGCCGCCATGTTCGTTCCTGATCCGAGAGCAACACAGCTAAAACGCAATGAAATCAATGTTTTAATCTAAATAGGTGGTACCTTTACGAATCTTCTTAAGATTCACTAATTACCCTCCACAAAATAAAACAAATTTTGTTGAAAACATGTAGGTCAAGCACCTGCACTCAACTTGACCCCGTACAGACATCATTTTGCTAGTATCACACAGCCGACCATTAATCCGTTTGAGCAGTTTAAAGGATAATGCCGGTTTTAGCATAGGTACGCGTTGAATGCGTGTCTCTAAAAAGATTTAAGTAAAAAGGAAGTTGTGATTAGAAACCGAATTTCTTATGTCGTTTAAGAAAAAAACAGCAGAAATCAGATCTGCTTTCGCTTAGGTCTAACTTGAAATGTCTCTTTTTCAGGCCTCATTTGAATGCAAAATAATCCAAGTTTTACAAACCACATCAGGTGGTTATGCTTTTCAAGGCAAACGCTTTTAAAACAGTGCATTATGGTAAATGATGACTGAAAACTTTAAAGTAAACGAATGTGAACGTGAAAGATGTAATATTTATCATTAATGCAACGTTTAGGATTTAACATATCCTTTTGCAGTGTTGACAAAGCGCGAAGATTTAGTTGAACACAACTTACTTGGGCTTGCTTTGGTTCCATGCCCCATCGTACAAGGAAATTTTCGTAGTCTTTTAATGAAACAACTAGGAGAAAAGTGTAGGGCTTCAATTATTCTAAAACTTAAAACTGACAAAAAGAAGTGTTTTCGCAAATTTATGTTTGCTTCTACATTTTAGAGTTTTTTTTATTTTTTTTATATCATTGTGAATTTTGACTTAAGTTGACTTGTGACCAGTTACAGTTAGAAGTGAACGTCGAAATAATCCAAATATTAATTTGAGAACTAGTCACACTGATCTGCCCGTGATTCAGACTTTCCCACGTAATCGACAAAGAATCAGGTTTACTTATTTTAAGTAGCACTAGGTACGCCGGTGATACCTAGTTTCTTCGACCCCCGGCCACAAAAAGAAAAAGGTTCAAGAAGTAGTTTAGATAGAAATAATGGCTCATAATGTCTTATTTTTGCGTTTTAACATTAGTTAGACCGAGATATAGCTGTGCCTAATGTGCGAAAGTAAACGTCTTGAGTGTGTGGATTCTTTGGAAGCCGTATAACTAATGGCGCAAGTGTATTGCCAAGAAAATGGCGCTAAACTGTTCCCTCAACAACTTACAAAACTTCAAGAAAGACAGATTTATTAAGTCACGATTCCACTTAAAGTCCATTTTTGCTGTCGCATTAATAGCATGCAATAATGTGAATCCATTTAATTAATTAATATTCAACCAAATTATCTGTTTGATGATAACCCATTTCTCTATCAACATACACAAGTGTCACATTCTTTTTCTTCTCAAGTTTAAGCAGAATTTGCTGTTATGCGATATTATTCTGCGCTTCCAACAGTGGTATTGTAGCTGCCTATCATGATATCTTAAATAAACTACTTAGATTTCTTGTTGTCACCTCGTAATTCATAGCATGAATCAAGAACAAGCATAATGTAGTCATCATTATTACGGGAATCTTAATAACAACCAGACTATATATAACAAAAATTAGTTGCATTGGTCTGTGGAAGTTTACACACTCAAAATCACCTCTAGAAAGCAAAATACTATGCCCTATATACCCCATTAAAACATCAAAGGACTTATTCTTTGTTTTTCATCTGTGTTCATCAAATCATCTGTCCAAGTATTGGTACAAATAATTTGAATCGGTTTAATTAAAAAATCGAAAATGCATTAAACAGACCAACTATTTTCATATTACACAAACTGAAGTATTACAAAAATATCTAAGTCTTTTTTTTAAACACGGCTGCTTAATTCACACCCAACACGCGCCCCACCAAACTAAAGGCTGAAGAATGAGTTGCTATAAGCCCTCCAATTCACGTAATTTTCGAAGTTTTAAAATTAAATATATTGCTGCTTACTCGGCTGGGACTCTGTCAACTCATCGTAAAGGTGAAGGAGCAAGCTTTGTGGAAATTCGCTTTGAGAATAACTGTTCAGGTCCATTTGTCTGTTGCTACGTGTTAATGATGCCTTTGTAGAAGCATGGTGCCTTTATAGACCTTCAATAGGTTAAATTTTTGCACAGTTTCCTGTGTGAAGTGTCACTAATCATAGTGATGGTTTAACCAATAAGCGATCCGATGATTAAGGTAATATATTTGTTCTACGTTTACCAAATTACTGTGAGATCATTCACAATTATATTTAGAAGTGTGATATTAAACTTACAATATTTTACGGTGAAGCGTCCTTTAAAGCATTGCCGCTATTTAAATTTACTCTTGACTCCATAAAAAAACAGGTAGAAGCAAAAAAATTATGGAGAAAAGACAAACGTCAGTGGTTAATTTTCGACATGAAATTCACGTCTCTTTTTTTCCCCAAAAAACATTCAATGCCATGGAATTATTTTCCCTTCGATTAAAATCCATTTTCAGACTTTACTCTGCAGATGTAACTGGGAACCTCGTACTACTGCCTTTATGAATTTGAGTTAAATTGAATCAGAGACTTAGATTTAGCTACTGGAGTTCAGATTTGATAGAGTTTGGTATTTCAAGGCATGGTGTCATTGGGAGCAACCATCCCTTTCTGAAATAAAGGCATAATTACCTATCTTCCATTATAAACTCCATTCCTCTAATGCAACCCACTTTTGAATATACACAATTGACCTTACAAGTGAGGTCTTTTTAAATGGACTACGTATCAAAGAAGCCTTTTTTTCATTAAATGTTCTTTAATTCGTAAGAGTAAATTTTAGTGAATATACAAAATGTGGTTTAGCTTCATCTCGATAAACTTGGTTAGAGTTAAGAATCATTCATATAACGAAGGTGCCGAAGCGTTGATCTACATTTTCAATTGACTTTTGAAGGAATTGCTGCCACCACAGCACTGGTTTATGTGTCCTTACATTCATCCAAATTTATCAAGAGTTCTTTCATTCCCTTGCTGCACGCTATGATCCACAGGAAATTTTGCTTTCGGTCATGCAGCGATTATACATACAAACTCAGTGCTGATAAATTAGGACACTTTATAAACTGCATTAAAAAAATTAATTTTATCTCCACGATCCACACAAACAGTTTCCAGAACATTATAGTAACACGTTAATGGAGAGAAAGAGTTGACTGGGCAAAAGAGAAGTTTTGGTTGATTGCGAGGTGGTTGACATGCTGTTTTATCGGTGGATGATTTGGCGTCATTGTTGGGTGAGATCGAGATTGTTTGCTCGGCAGATATTCACAATTATGCATTTGCATTCTGGTAGATAGTTAAAGTTGCAGCACAAGAGAGTAAACAATGGACTGTTTGGTTTTAAGATCAATTGTTGAGTGACCAGTTCTGCGTCAGAATTACTAGGTGCGGCGTTGAAGAAATTTGCTTTGGATCTTTTGTTTATTAGTGCCCCTTGAACCTTAAAACCAAAAAGCTTATCAAAAAAATAATTGTTTTTTCACCAGCTAGGTGTGTTTTGGGTATCCAGCTTTTTTCCAAAACGGCTCTTTGCGGATAAAACGTTAGAGTATAATGTGTCATTTTAGTGGTTATGTGCACCACTATGCAGTGCTGTACCGCCTTATAACTACTGAATTACTAACCATAGCTAAGACAAACTTGTAGCAAAGAAGGTCTCATGCTGTCCAAATAATTCTTGGTCATCAGAGGTACAGAAAGTCCTGAGAATTCCTGGCTTGGCAATCGACCTCCAGATTGAACAAATGAGCCTGAATCTACCAAGACAGAGATAGTGGTTTAGCGCTGTACTTTTCTATAGAAAACCTATTAAGCAAGTTTATTAGCAGTGCGTAAAATTCCAAGCGAGGTTGGAAAGAGTCAAGAGGCCAATCATGTTCCGATAAACACATAAAAAGGCCACTACAAAAATGACTTAGTTTTCCATAAATGAGTGGAATCTAAATGTATCTCAACAAGCTATTATCAAAGGACTTCTAAAACAGAATAAACTGTTTTGCACCCAACTCGTATATGAGGAGAACAATGCACTCGTTATGATCGGATTGTTGGCATAGGAACCAGCCTTTACACAGGTAGGCCTGTAGTATAAAAAATGGTTCTGCTTAGTAGCACATTAAATTTTTTATTTGTAAATTTAGGATCAGAGCAAATGCACTGTAATGTAACTAATTGTCAGCGACTTAAGTTGAATCAATTTATATTACAAGGCAGGCTAGCTTGTGATAATTACAGAGTAATGAAAATCAAAATATTTTGCAGGTAATAACTATGCAAACGTTCAAACATCGGAGAGTAGCATGACCCAAGGCGTTTATCAGATCATTAGTAGGAGTCAACTGTTTAGGCACATACATTTAAATGCTTAGTTGGAAGTCGGTTAAAATATTAATGACCACTGTGAGGAACTGTAGCCAAGTTAAAATGTAGACCAAAGACGGTAAAACCTTTTTTTGTCCTTAATCTTTTTTAAACTAGATCTTGGTGGCCTATTCGTCAGTGAATCAGGCTGCTTTAGCATTGTTAGGATAATAGAGTTAATAGAAAAGAAATTTACATGCATTTTCTTGTTTTTCATCTGCCTATAGGCAGAATGAGTAAGAACCCGCATTTCCTTCCAAAATCTATTTGAACAGTTACAATTACATTCTCGCGTGCATGTGACATTCAGGCTTAATGCACATAAATCGATTCAGTTAAAGTTGAGTAAAAACGCAGAAACGTTTAGTGGTACTGGTGAAATCTACTAGATAACAGAAGTGTGAAATTTGTATGCATCCATATCCCCCTTGAAAATTTACTCCTTTGTTTTTCATTTTGTTGTGTGCTCCTTTAAATCCCTAAACGCAACGGAACCGCTTAAATTGTAAATACGGTCTGGTCAACATCCTGGTGCACCTGGTCTGCTTCAATTCGCGGCTAGTGGTCTCTACTTAAAGATATAATTTGAAGTCAACTTTTTGGCGAAAATGCAAATTAACAAAAAAAACAAGTAATGAAACATTTATAAAGCCCAACATTGGTTGCGGCGTGTTCCGCAACATTCGGAAATTATTAGCGTTAGTAACTGCTGGAACTAGAAGCCTTGAAAGTACTATTTACAGTACTTGAATACTAAGCGTCGGCCTCAAAGTAAGTTATGTCAACATCTCAAAAGCAGCTCAGAACACTTCGAAAATGGTAATGCATTATCTGATGTGGTGCCACAAGGAGTACTGCTTGCCGAAAGCACAGAGTTGTAGTGGCACTCAGCGAGAACCAGAAGAGTTAACAATGGGTTAAACAGGAGCAACATGGAAAGTGTTACGGGTGTCCTTGACGACACCACAGTACTCAAAACATGGACATTTACCAGAGCTGTATTGGAGACCACATGCTCCAGTGACTTTTCATCCTATAAACTGATGTATTTAATAAAGGAAAGGAAATAAACAATTCAGTCACGGTATTAGTTAAGTGGAGGCAGCACAAGAATTTAAACACAACAAGTAGTCCAGTCAGCGAAATACCAACCTTTCATCTAGTTTATGTAATGACCTCTTATAGCCACGTTTTAATAAAGCATTGCAAAAAAAGCAATAATTTCAGAAAGATAAAAGTGGACCGTGGGTCGACCATGTAGGTGAATTCTGTGGATGCGTTTCTGCATTGTCAGAGGCGAAGGAACAGAATATCAAATCGACAGAGAGCCTAATTGCTCATTGGGTTAGCAGAAGCATGATTCTTTTGTGTGGCAAGATGTCAGTATACATAAATTGGTCCCAGAGTGAAGGTCACTCCATGGGATGCAAACACAAATCATGGAATTAAAGTCAAGATTCGAGTGAACACGCGGTCGCTAGTGCCGGGTGCGAACACTTTTGATACATTTTTAACACTTTCCACGTAGACAAACTGACCGTTGAGTCTGTCGATAAACATGATTTACGTGAATCCTTGATTGACTTCCTTCCATGTTGTATAATACTAAATTCAGTTTTTAAATACATAACATGTTTACTACAGTTGTTATAAAATTAAGGAAGGTTTCACCCTCGTTGCAACGGTTTTTTTATTATCTTAAATCAAAGTCCGTGCTTACTTTAATTTCGGTAATTAACATAAAGTACGGCACTTTTAGAAGAGACATATTTTGTTGTCTCATATTACTTAAATGTGTCGCCGAGAATATATTAGGTACAAAAAACCATAAAAGTGTTTATTAATTATCCCTAAAAACAACTCCATTATACAAAGGCGTTTTGGATGGATTAGTTATCTCCAGCTAATCATTTTTCATTTTCTAATACCTGAATTTCACTGATATATTTCAACCAGACAATTTAATAAATCATATGTACAAGTCTAAGGAGTCATTTAAACAGTGATTTTCATTTTTGATTACCGTAAAGAAGATTTCGTTTGTCCGAGACAACATGCTATTAGATTAAATCCAACTTATATTCCTGCAGCTTATCTTTACACATCTTAAATAAAAAAATAAGACGTTTAAATAAATTATCTTAAAGCTTTCCTGGCCAATTCTATGGCATGGAATAGAGTAAAATATTCCCACATAGGTTACTGCATGTGGGATACCCTAATCAGACTGATATTTTTAGAAAAATAATTTGAACATAACTTTGCAGCTTGGGTTAATGTACTTCATCAAACAATAAAGCAGGATTTTAATTGTATGTTTGACAATATAAACTAGTGCAGTGGTACATCTTGTTCTTTTCATCTCCCGCTTATTAGGAGATATTTGATTTACTAGACATTGCTGTTGCAGTTGTGCTGTGCTGTGTTGCTCACCCAAAACGAGGTTCGGGCACCTCTTATGGATAAAAAAGACCGGATAAGCTTAAATTTCAAAAGAAGATTGACTTTAATTTTTTTGCTTTTGTTTGGTGTCAGTATATGAAGGTCAAGACTAAATACGTCTGATTTCACATTTGGCTGCTTATTGATTTATATAAATGTACCTATGGCTGAGCCCATTTTTTGTGTTTAGTTCTCCTTTTGCTCAGTTAACGTAACCAGACCACAGATCAATATTTTAAAGACACAAAATCAATCACCTTTGACAATTTAAAATCATTTCCTTTCATGAACCCACGGCACTTACGCATAATTCTGGAAAAATGGGACGATGTAGGTTTGTGTAAAGTCAAATGGATCCAATATCTACAGCGTTTATTTAAATTCAAAAAAACTTAGACAAATTTACATTTATAAATAACTGAAAAATATTAACAAGCTTGACTTTTTTTGCAATCGACAAGTGCTCTTACAATTCTAGGGATGACTACGTCCATTCTCCCAAGAATACTAGTCAATTAATTTTATATTCCAAGTGATGTGTTTGTTGGTTTCAAGGGATGACTAGTGATAACCAGGGCCAATTAGTACGTTCTGCATTTTAAGAGGCCTTTTAGAAGCTGTGTCATAAACTGCGTAGCTGGGCTCACTACACCGCAGTAAATGCAACCGTGATTTGTGATGTCAAATACGGTGCAAGACAGCATTATTGATGAAGCCACGGTCCATTTTACAAGCCATTTTCTCCAACAGACAAACCTCTGTAAATTTGTATTGTTTCCATTTATTAAGTAAATCAAACTTTATACGATAATTACTTGTGATTATTGCTTTCTACGTATCTGCAAAGCATTAATGGTTAAAGGGAAATCTGGCACTGGTCTCTTTCAGGGAGTAGTAACCATGCCAAAAGTGGTATATTTGCACATAAAATCAACTAACACAGAGGCACCTGTCTATTAAAAATCAACGGCGGTGGTGATGGTGTTGTTCGTCGTCAATGTCACTTTCCGAGGGCGTTTGAAAGACACCATAAACCACTCCGTGGTGCACAAAAGTTAAATTTGAGCCAGGTTTGTGAGAGCATACGGCCCAGAAGCGTCCCTCTGCTATGTACACGTTCCACCCTTTGCCATAGAGCTTGTCCAACTTTTCCTTGGCTTCTTTGAGCTTGTCCTATTTAGACACAAGAGATTCGAATCAAAGAGATTTGTTAAATTTTCATACATAATGTATTTTCGAAAAGTTTCAGAATGGCTTCTACACTGTTCTAACTTTTCCCTAAGTCTCGTATAGGCTTCTCAATTGTTTGATTCTTATTTTACAACGATCAAAAGTATTCAAAATGAAACATTGCCACATTTATGTAACTTAACGCTCCATGTGTCGTAAAAAACGTTATTTTAAAGAACCACATGAAGAAGCACAAACCTTTTTTGGTTTTCGTGAAGAGAAGGCCCCTAACATAATTTTTATAACAGATTCCCGTTTCCGCTGAGACATGTCATTGGCGAGCACTTCAATGTCTTCTAAGTATTTGGGCCTACAAATTTGGTTTCACGTCAGCCACTCACTGATTAGGATAGCAGTTAAGGGCATTGCACACATCGTCGCGTTTCACGAAACCGGTTCCGTTTGGGTCAAACATTGCAATGTAATTCTACAAGAGGGTATCTTAAAATTAAGGACTGCAAACTTTGGCTTTGTCTTTTGGTAGACCCCATTTAAGCAAGTGATGGTAAAAATCCTCAGCTGGGAGTCCTGAAAAAATAATCATGCTGCCTAAGAGGTAACATGGTGACTTACGCGACTCGGATTCATTTATTTCATCAAAAATGTGCACTAGAAGGTCTGCATTAGGCTCCTCAAGTGTCATGTTTCACAAGGACTGACGAGGATTATTGAATGAATCTGACTGACTGTCATTAACCAAATCCCCATATGCTGTAAACTTGAAACTCGCGGATTCTATAGGTCGAAATGTAATTAAGTTTGGAATGCAGATTTTGCTACGTGTGAGCTAAGCGATGCCGGTCTGAGAAGACAAAAATTAACTCCTACCTGAAACAATAAAACCTTTTAGTGAAGAAAAACAAAAAATGGTTCGAAATTTAGTGGATTTTTGTTAATAATATAAAGGAAATTGAAAAGGATAAAAATAGCCAGTTATCATGTGTGAACACACCTGGCTAGTCTTCCAAATTAGATGTGCCATTTTGAATTACAAGTGGACTGACGTTAGAAGACCTCTAATTTTGATGTTTATTTGCGTTTTCATTTGTGTAACTGCTCAAAAACGGGCAATATTCTTTCGACATTTATGCACAGAAGGTAAAACAGTGACTTTGGATAAAAGATAGGCGAAGTATTTTAAAAACGAATGAAGAAGAAGAGAAAGTGATCGACCTTTAATGGAAGAAGAAAGGATGCATTCAAAGGCTGCCACAAATCTGCTTTGAAGTTTGTGTCAACGGCGCGTGCATTAGAGTTCATAAATACAGAGGAACCTTTGACCCCTCAACATCTTTGCATTTGAGAATCACAGTTATGGAAAGCATGGTATTATTCTTTTTTCTGTTTATTCATTTAATTTAGTACTTAAGTTAAATGTAATATGAAAATAGTTTCGTAATTTATTTTGTTGCACAATACAGACCCACTTATCTGCGTCGGCTTCATATTAACACACAGCATTCATATTTTAACAATTCTCGGAATGATTTTTGATTTTGTACATATACTACTTATCAGGCGATTGTAATCAGCATGAATAAATAAACTCAATTGAAATATTTTTAGAGCTAGACACTTTCACCCGTGTTGACTTCTGAGTATTTGCGGAGAGGAATCCACTCATAATGATGGTCAGACAAATGAAACACCTTCATTTTTTTTACAAAGCTTAAGGATAAGGTTCAAGAGCACCCATTCTCCTTATTTATTCAGCCAAATGAGCAGTATCTGGATTTCAGTGGTTGAAAATTTACATTCTGAGACGTTTAGTTTGCTTTTCTACAGCGAAGATGTTTTCTTTCTTCAAGGCCCTCTGGTTTAATGTCTATTGAATCTATTATGATATTTTGGATTTCTTGATAATGCCATATAGAGTAGAACAATAATTTTAATTTAGAAAGGAGACGCTTAATGAGGGGGATAAAAGACTAAGACTGATTGTTTTAAAGTCACCTTCATGCATCGGATCACGAGACTGCACATACTTTCAAACACTGCGTTACATCCAGAGGAGCTTGTATTTGTTCACCTCAAAGACCAGGTTTTTTAGCCACTCTTTTGCTTTAGAACCTTGTACCACATGCTATTCCACCCTTTTTGAACGCCCAAGTGCTCCTACTCACGCTTAATTAATCTCGAGAAATAAATTTCAGCACCCCATCTACGTTTCTTTATTTCAGTCCCTAGTTAATTCGTCACAATTTTTACAAATGCTTGAGTAGACGGACCTAGAATTTAACTTGGTTTCGCAAGTATCACAAATATTTAAATTGGGCATCCTGTGGTCATTCTTAACTTAACTCGACTCTGTTAAAGAACTTTCTTCCATAGCGTCAGTTTTAGGTTCTATTTTAGGACGTATGATAGGGAATATCATTTTGGGAACAAGGCCATGTACTCATATTTGGCTAAAAGGTTCTATAAAGGAATAAAAGTACTATTATGTTGCGTAAGTTACACGACGTACTGTTCCTGGTAAATGAATAACCATCCAACCATCTCAGTCTCTCTGCTATGACGGAAGGTTCATCGACGTATCGATTTTTACTATTTTATCATGACCAAATCGCGGGCAACAAAGTTGCTTAGCATTCGTGATATGGCATTTGAACAAGATCTTTTCCTGAATTTGCGACACACGCAGCACTGTAGGTTTCGATTATTTTATAAAACTTTATGATTAAAGCTGAGTAACGGAGCCATGGGTGTTCGAATTATTAGAAAAAGTACTAATAAGCACTTTAAAAACTGAACAGAAACACGATGAGCTACATTTGCAATCGTTTTTTAAACGCAAATGCCTTTGCTAAGATTATGCTAGTAAGTCATAGACTAATTATTCACTTCATTTTGTTTCCATCACGCCCTACGACTTTGGAAAATATCAATGGAACCATATACATACTATGGGCTAGCCTGCAAAGCTTTTATTTTTACATGTTATCGTAATGTCATACGAATCACATAATTTTAGCGTTTTAGGGAATAAGGGGAAATTTTTGCGCCTAGATGACCTGATATGACAGATTTCGCTAGTATGAAAATTGTCATGCAGAAGTCTCGAAATCTGTCTTAAAGAATTAGATGGGTTTCATGTACACTGAGTTACTGTCGCTAGCTGAGGCATTGAAGTCACTATTAAAAGTTAAATGGTATGATGAATAGACATAAAGTGGTCAAATTTGGTTGTCTAGGAGACCGTTGTGTTCTACAATGACAGCACCTGATCAAGATCACCAATGGCATAGTCAGGAAAGTTGTGGCAAATAGATCGTGTTTTACGGCATCCTCCATTAAACTTAAGCCTCACATCCTCTTATAATCACAATCTATTCTAAAACGTTGTATTACGCTCTCGCCAAAGCAAGCTTCATTCTCTTTTGATAAGGATTCTCAAAAATTTAAAAAAAATTGCTTTTATCACAGAAGTCTTCATTAATCAAATATGTCACTTTTCCAACCTATAAATTGTTTTTTATACTGAGAGTCATTTGAATAATAAATTGATTCAATGTCTTATTATGTTGTTCTTACTCAGAAAGGAAGTTCCTTTTATGCGTTTAGATTGAAAGGTGAACCTAGCCATGTTCTTCAAGGGGTTCCCAAATAAAGTTAATTCAGATTTTGTTCATCTTCATGGATTTAGTGCTATTTTAGTGCCTTTTTCTCTTGTGGTAGAGCAGGAGCATCCCACATATTGATTTTAAAAAAATTCTGATTGGATTGCAAATTTATGAAACAGAATTTGACCTTCAATGAACAATTTGGTTTTGATGTCAGACCAAGCCTGGAAATATTACACCATAAGCTACAAAACATAAGTGAATTCTGAGTGATTGTGCATTAGTGAATGAATAAAATGAATTGCCTTAAAAGATTCATATTAACCTTAAAAACGGTACTTGTCTCTGCTATAGAACCGTGTCATGAGTGCTTGATTTGTAACTTTCATAAATGTCATGTAATTCTCTATGATAGGTTTGGTGATTAGCTGATAAACCACGATAAAACAATGTTTAAAAAATTTTAGCTCTTTTGGCTTAAAATGTGCACTTTAGACTATTGTAGTGTGTGGCCTTTTTTGGACTCAGAGTCTGCCCACTGAGGATGAAAATCATTTTTACAAAATATTGCCAACTTCTGTATCAATTTTGCTCGTGAACTTAGTCCTTACTACCTAAATCAAAACACCACTAAGCGAATTTACCAAGGTTTTTGAACCTATCACACCTATTCATAGCCACATGACCACATCGAGTTCACATTTCGAAATACGTGGTAATCTTTCTCATTCTCGATCAATCTGTGACCCTGAAGTTTAAGCAACACTGCAGCAACGCCCATAAAATCACACAACGCTCATTCACACACCAAGTCACAACGTGACTGGCACATGTGGGCCGAGAACTCGTCATTCCCAACGATGCTTGGCAAGCAGAACTCTGTGTAATCCAATTACACAAGGACCTGCATAACTAAATGGATCTAGCAGTATCTTTGCCAGTTTTGATGCACTTTTGAATCATTCAGTTTAGAAAACATCCCATGTGATGTGTGCAGTCATATACGCTTCAATGACTTACGCACAACGAGAATGCTGTATTTTTATCTAACCATCAAGATGTCATGTGGGATCTGCTAGTGAGTGATCACATCCACTCCAACCGTATTGTCTCAAAGCTTCTACAAATTGTCATACTCCTTTAACAATCTAATAAACCGTGGCCGATAACTGCTGTAGTCAAACAAGTTGCCAAAAACGCACCTTAATAGAGAGATTTGCCCTAATGATTTAGGGCTTTATCAGATGAGTCAGCATACTGGTGGCCGGATGCATGGCATGAATTATTGCTAGTGGCTGCCAGAGTTCAATAGCAACCTACATTCGTAGTTTATCGGCAGTTGAACATAGCTCGATTTCACCCGGATATTAGTGTTCCCTGTTTAGTAAACTGTCACCATTGACTAGTTGTTGGGGTTTCTAAATAGCCGAACAAGTCTGATTGGGAGCAGATTTCAAAAAAACCACTATACTTTAACAGAACGTGACTTTTGGAATCAGCAGTTTAAATATCGCGTGCACTGACACTGTCATAGTGGAATCCTAATACCAAAATTCGTGGAAAACTGCAGCGCCTGCTCAGACACACAGAATTTAACGGTAAACAAGCACAAACATGGGGTGTAAACCTTGATACTCAATTGATTACAATTTTGACCTCACTTCTTTGACGTAGCTGGGAATAGGAAATTCGAGAAGGCTAAGAGGTGGGAGTAGCCAGATCTTGATTTACCAACAGCGCGTCTTGAAAACTTATGTATCCAGTGATTAAGGCTTAGTCAGCTGTAATCACATTTATGCATTTTAGTCAAGAATATACGTTTAGTCACTTTGAAGTCTGCCAAACCGTCTCAAAACCGCAGGTAGGTTTTTACATAGCTATCAGACTGGGTGTCACTCGTATGTCATGAGTGCTATAACAAAATTCGGACTGGGTTTTGTTTGGTCAACACTTTCAGACACTTTTTTTGTAATTTGATAATGCAAATAAAATGTTGACAAATATTTTTCAACTAGATAACAAAGATGATTTTAGTACCAACAGGCTGATTGATTTTCCTGCGTTTTATTTAAATCCATTTATAATTCTTCATTAACCATTAAACTGTAAGCAATCGCTCTTTAATTTCAAACGTTATTTTGAAAAACTTAGATTAATGTTACTCAAATAATGGACTGAATCATCGACAATAAACGTTTAAAATTTATTTAGATTTTATTGACATAATTTTATTTAAAATTTAGTCTATAATATAAAGAAATATCCTAAAGTCAATCGACAACGTCCAGTTCACAGTAAAGGCAATTAACTCTTCAATAAATTATTATCCACTTTGCCTTCTATTAGGTACTATTCAAACAGGATTAAATCTAGTGCTTTGTCATAGCGCCATTATTTTACAAACTACACCAAAATGGGTGTATTCTCGGCCCTTTTGGAAGTCGGTTTTTTGCTGCATTCACCTTACTATTAACTACTTTTACTTACAACGGAAAAGTAGTGAACTTTGGAAGACTGAAGCATTTGCTTAGCATGTCATAGGTTGCGTTATTTTGGAAATTACGGTCAGTGGCATTAATCTGAAATTATTTTGAATAAAGTTACTAAAATCCAAAAACTGGAGACTATGAAGACCGCGTGGAAGTGTTTCCTTCTAATAGTCGTTGTTATAAATTTTTACTTTAAATTAAAGGAAACCTCAAAGGGGAATTCGGACAATGCCATATTTGTTTTTAACTTATTTCCACTACCAATGTTTGTGAAGATAAGGGAAACCTGGTAGGGCCACCCAAGTAGAGGTGATAAACTGATGACTCTATGAGGTATGACTGCGTGCAGATACGTTATAAGGTCACCATTTACAATAGCCGTGAAATCAACGTTTTAGCTGCCGAAAGCTTCTCTAAATACCCATCTGTACTAATTACTCACAAGATTGAATCTTATAAGTATGACGTCATAAAATTTATAAAACAATATATAGATCATAAATGTACGTGTTTCTTTTCCTTTATGCTTTCAGAAAGTGTTGAAAATACAAGGACTGTCGTATGACAGAAGATAAAAATAGCTAAAGCGACTGAATATCCTGAAATCATCTGATTGAATTATACATCCACGTTAAAACGGTTCAAAAAATTTGCAAGCACCGTGGCGGCAATTTATGAGTTTTGGCGGAATGAATTAGCCTAGCTTGAAATCGAGGTATCGCATTTGCTCGCTAGCTGCTAATGAACTTTCCATTTACATTCTACAATGGAAGGCGAAATTAACACAATTACATGCGGATCTTTAAGCTCCTCACATTCATCACCTTATTTCAATCTCTTAAATACTCAATATGCTGCGATGCCACTAGGAGAGCACATTATAAGGCATTGCTGAAGAAATGACTGGCCAGGTAATTGAGACTTTATCGGCCTCCTCATCGGCACCAGATAACTTCAATTAGGGCAATCCGTCTCAAACAGATTAACGAATGCAGCAGAGCCCCGAGAGTAATGTGTTGGAGTGAACAATGCGCTTAAATTAGGCCTGTTGAGGACCT